>JALPQI010003566.1:0-75633 GCA_025490895.1 Thaumatotibia leucotreta | reverse complement strand
TGAAATACTCAAAAGTGACGTCACGTTTGAGTACTGCCAAATGACCTACTCTTTTAAGTTCTTTTCAATTTATTAAATAGAAGTTCTGTGCAAAAATTACTGCAATCTACAATTCTACATCTTAGTAATAATTTCTTCGTGTATTATTTCGTGCATAATGTTAAATTTATAATTTATTTTAACTACAGTCATCATCTCTATTATTCTGTATAGACCTACCTGTCTATACCTACATTTGAAATCAGCCTATTTACAGTTTTTTCTATGAAATTTTATCCCCGACTTGTATCCTTTGACCGAAAGTGTGTAACATAGTTACATGATAACCAAATAATTAGTCGCAAAAACTACAGATATACCAATGCCCTTAATAAAACTATTTTATTAAATACACCTAATAAGGGACATGTAAATTATAAACCAACGAGAGTAGAATAGATTGTGGATATAACGGATATGTTAACAAGGCAGATGGTTTAACTTACAACTTACATGCCTAGTTATAATGGTAAATTGAAAACAGAACTAGTTATTATCCGTTCAAATATACACCTTTAAGTCGAAGCTTTAGGAGTCAATTTGTTAAACAGTTCTATAATAAATGAGTAAATTAACATAATTTATCAATAATATCCATAAATAGATCTTTTTCGTTGCTTTTTCAAAAGCTAGAACTCCTGGAGTGTTCTTAATTTCTTTTTTACTGAAAATAAATTGAGATAATATTACTAATGTACATTTATAGAACGATGTAAAATTACTGTAAATGTTGGTAAATAATATACAGATTCACTTAAAACGTGTTTTTTAATAAAAAAATATGTCAAGGTCGCTCGTTGATTTTTTTCCTTGAAACAATCCCGGTGATACAAACCCTGTAGGCGGAAATGACCCCTCTAACGTTTGCCCAGTGAATAAGAAATTATCCTGTATAATATGACTGATATGAGAACAACATTGAAAATCCCAAAAAAACAGTAATAAACACACACATAAACAAACACAATTTTATCAGAAAAGTTTAGTTTACAAAAAAAATCTAACTTTTAGTGTGTCGCTCACTTTGTTGTGATAAGATTATAAGAAACACGTTACTTTATAAACTTACATTTTTGATAAGAGATAGTATCGCCAGGGCACAGATCAGAGAGCCAGGGTTACATTGTTCCTTTGATGTGGCCATCTTCCAGCTCGAGCATCAGATCAGCTCCATGGTATCATTATGATTGTTATATTGTCATTCAACTTACATTGCAAAATATCAGCACAATTGATTTTAATTAATATGTACGGCGCAAATATGCAGTGATTGTCTTTGGCTGTATATTTGAGCCGTTTGGGGTTGAGACCTTTGGACCCCGGAGACCAGAAGAACTTAGAAAATTTATAAAGGTGCGTTTAAACCAAAAGAACATTCGCTGTTTTAGCGCCCGTTCTACGAAATCAACCAATCACGTTTTGTGTACCGATCGAATTTCGTAGAGTGGGAGGTTAGAACAGCGAAATGCTCTTTTAGTTTAACCGCACCTTAAGGAGTTGACAAAGTGTCTCACATATGCTACAGGTGACCAGAGGGCTGGTTCTTTCCTGGTGCAGGGAATGAGAATCGCGAATCAGCCTTCTGGGCACCCTACCATCCGGCGCCGATCTCGCCCCCATTTTCTTGTAAATATGTATACGCTTTAATTAATTTAGTAATATTTTTACTTTCAATGTACTGTGTATTACCAAATTATTTCCTTTATTTATCTTTCTTCTTAAGTTAGGTTTTTTTTATAAAAATGTCAATAAAAGTAATATACAATAAAACATACAAAAACAATACAAAACATATATTGGGTGCCGCCGGCAACGGGGCGGGCCCAAGCTGCCGGTGGTTAGGGCTGCAGGGAGAGGAACCGCCGGACTATGCGCGCCGTGTCCAGGATTACCGCCTTCTGCATCTGACCCTTGATCCAATCACCTAGCGAGAGCCTCTTGAGGTGTTGATCGAGACTCTTCTTATTATTATTTTATTACAAAATTTTACTATTATTACTAAATTTTAGACCTTAGATGATTGATAAGTAATTATTGATTCTGTAGAACACACTATTATATGTTAATTAAATAAATAGGTACTTAATTAAATGGATAAAATTTGCCCGTGTCATGTTTTCAGACTCTAGCTTGAAGAACCATTTGAGGGTAGTTTTGTTTACGTCCATTTTAATACTTTGAAGTAGATACAAATTGCAGTTCTTTACAGTTATGTAATAATGAATTGTTATACTATCGACTACTACAGTCGTTTACGTCAAAGGTCTCTCAGTTTAATAAAACCCTGTGATTGAGTCTCAAAACATCTCGCCTACGTTTCCTCCCTATGTTGTGAAAATATGGGCCCTGTACAATAACACGAGTTACTCACGCGTCAAAGTTAGGGTGGCCATTTGGCTTTCTTTCGTGGGACAGGGTTTCGTAGTGTTTCCTCCTCCATAAATAGAGTGCTCTGAGGATTGTTCGGATTAATCCCTGCAGCGTCTTTCCGCCATCGTTCTACGCGACAGCATTTCCATCCTCACCATTTAGATGTTTGGCAGTCATTGGGCGTTTTTGACCCGCTTTATCCATTTTCGCGTACAAAGACCAAACTAGCTTTAAAATAAAGAATTAAATCTCACTTTTCTAAATATGTAATTTTTCCGTATGTATCAACCGAGAAAAAAAAGTTATTCCACTTTTTGTATCCGAAATAGTGTTTTTAATGTTTTTACTTTCAGCATTGAACAATTGCGTAAACGGTTGTGACCTACTTTTCTGGTTTCGCCTTGCAAGAATGCGACTCATACCACTCAGTAGCACTTACATTTACCTACATTCCTAGCCCTATTTCGTTTGTGTACACAATGGGTAATATGCCCGAGCATAATGCCCAATGACCTTTCCTGCCTCACACATCTATTGTCGCCTGCAGTGATTCCGAACGAAAAGAGCGTATTCCCATCTTAAAGATTGGCAAAGCACTTGTAATACCACGGGTGTTGCATGTGTCCGGTATACCATCAGTTGAGACGTCTGCTCGCTTACCTCCTATTCCATAAAAAAATAATGATTAAAAAATATTTCAAAAATAATAAGTCTGTGTAGGTAGGCCCTCCACAAGGTGTACTGATAACCTGGTGAAGGTCGCAGGAGTTCGCTGGATGCGGGTGGCGCAAGACCGGTCATTAGGGCAATCTTTGCGGGAGGCCAAGTCAGCATAGGACGTCTTTCGGCTGATATGATGATGATGATAAAATCTGTGTGGGTCGGTACTTATGTTTTCACGGTAATTATACAGGATGCTCGGGAGCGTTTCAATGGAGGGAGCGATTTAAATGGTGTAATGGTTGACCATATTAAGAGTCTTTAATGTTAGGTATTATTTGCCTGAAATTCTCAAACTTTTATTGAAATAAATTTTTCGTCGTAGGTAACAGGTTATAAGACTTCTTTGATTACAATGCTACCACAATTTGTTTTAATCTTTCCACACCTTTTGCCTGACAATCGAAAAATAAGAATACAATCAACGAAACAACCTGTCGCTAAAAATAAACATTTGACGAATTGTTGCTATAATTTGACACTGGCAGTGTTGAAACGTATTCAAAAACTATTTATAAAAGTAAAAAAATGTGTTTTAATTTTTAAGACATTATTTTTTTTATTTTGTTGTCTAGAATGCAGGGCAAATATTTATTTTATTTTATTTTTAGCCTCTCGCACAAAAGATGCTGTTGGAAGATCAAGAGCATCTTTTCAAAATAGTATTGATCCGCGAAAGAGCTTCAACGTTTTATCGCGCGCATGATTTGATTTGTTAGTCTTTCAGGATTTAGGAATATCCCTTCCCACAACGTAGTCACCCTACAAAAAATAATCTAAAGAACCCGAAGCTAGCATTTTGAAAATCGTTACAAAACGCCCCATAACTCTTTCTTCCTCGCTTGCGGGCAGTCGTCAACATGTTAAGAGTAGATTTACTTTTCTTTATGGTCGCGCTGTGTGCGGCCAGTTTTCACGAACAATATAGAGGTGAGTTGGAAATAAGTTGGCAATTGTATCGTGTACAATAATTAGCACATATACAGAGTATTCCTGAGTATACCAATAGACTTTACCAATGCATATTTGATGACAAAAGAAGAAAAAAAAATGTAACATGTCATTTACGAACAAAAAAAAAAATTTTTTTTAATTATTTTTTGTGATATTTTTTTTTTCTACATGGCCAGTAATAAATTGTAGAGAAAGATTTTTTTTTAAGGATTTTTAATTTTTTTTTTGTTTAACATTTTTCAGAAACTTTTTTCTCATTTTCTCTAACTTTAATCAGTGAATATGTCGAAATGAAAACTATTAGTGTAAGAATTTTAATCGTGCAGGCATTTTTCAGTGACTTATGATGAAATTAGTATTTGGAAAACATGTCATTATCTCTTAAACTAAGCCGAATACAGAAAAATCCTTATGACATTATAGCCTCGAAATGTGGTCAGGAATACACCTTTCAAGTCTGTCGCTATACTCACGAACACACTGTACGGTATTTTGTTATTACTAATGATATGATACTACTAATGATATGTTCAATTATTTGTAAAATAAAAAACCGCCCAAGTGCATGTCGGGCCATGCTCATTGTAGGGTTCCGTAGTTACTCAAAATCGGCTGGGCCGATTAAATTCGAAATAGTTTTATTTTAACCTCGTGAGGCCCTATGTCATATATTTATTTATTACTTAACATTTTCTCATTATAAATATGATGTCAAAGTTAAAATTCGGTTGAACTGGGAGTCGTCACTGGGACTCAGGAGAATAAAGTATTCTATAAGCCCACTAATTCATGATTTTTTCAAATTTTTTGGTCTACCGATCAAAAAGTTAGAGGGACACATTTTTTTTCTTCTGGCGATTATCTCCGAAAGTATTGACTTTAGAAAAAAAGTTTTTTTAAAGACCCTTATTATTTTAAGAGACCTATTCAATGATACCCCACACTATAGGACTACAGCAAATAAAAAAATCACCCCCACTTCACCAGTTGGAGAGGTACCCGAATTTTTTTTTGTTTCTAATTTTTAATAAACCACTTTGTTGGCATGATTAATATGTATACCTGTACCAAATTGCAGATTTATAGTATTAACGGCCACTGAGCTATGATGGGGACAGACGGACAGACGGACAGACGGACATGGCGAAACTAAATACCTATAAGGGTTCCGGTTTTTGCCATTTTGGCTACGGAACTGTAAACAAAGCCTCAACTAAAATAACAAATTGTGATGTTATCTGGGCAAAGGGACCACATTTTCGATTGCGCTTGTGGTAAAATGTTTGTAAGAATCGTATAAGTAGTCGAGAAATACTCAATAAATTTATTTTCCGAACCAACTCTACTAAAATGATGTTAAACAAATTGGAAATCAATATTATACCTAACTAAACTGTATTTTTCAGTGCCTCAAACCTGCACGGACAAATGGGAATCGTTCGTGTACGAGGACAGGGAGTACATCATCCAGAATCTGCCGATCACTTGGGAGAATGCTCAGATTATGTGCCGGTAAGGGTGCATTCAGACCAAACGAGCATTCGCTATTCTAACCCCCTACTCTACAAAATTCGATCGTTATACAAAAAGTGATTCGTTGATTTCGTAGAGTGGGGGATAGAATAGTGAATGCTCGTTTGGTCTGAATGCACCTTAACCCAATATACTTACAGATATACATATTGAATTTGAGAATATCTCCCACATTCAAAGGTTTTCTTGGCATAATTTAAGTTTGTTACTCAAGGATCGATTTCGAGTTTAGTATTTTATGCAACTCTTGCTTAAGAGAGGCCAAAAAAGATGAGTGGCGTGGGTAACTAATTAAAGACGCCACGAGCTTTTTTTGACTCAGTTAAACAATGTTGCATAAAATACTTTTTCTACGACCACATACTTATTTTCAAATAAAATTGTAAACTTGAGAAATATTCTTAGGGCTGATTTTTCAATCCTCAGTTAAAAGTATCCGTCAGTTAAAAGTATTACCATCCTTATCGCTGGTCATCAGTCAAAAAAGGATAGAGCTAACATTTATTTGACAGTTACTGTTATCTGGGGATTGAAAAATCAGTACTTAGTCAAACAAATTTTTTTAATCAATTAATCATATAGGTCGGGCGGGAGACGTTAAAATTAAAAAAAAAGCTCCTCTATGGTTTACTGTTCATCAGAAATTACATTTAAAATTAGGTTGGCAGCCATGTATTTCATTAAGTCTTGTACACACGAGGTGTCTTAAAATGCACTGCGTGTAAACCCGAATGCGTTTATAGGGAATAGACAATATAGACTTATCTTGACATCTGTAAGGTAGGGGCTTAAAGGTGTGACCATGTAAATGACAAATAAAAGTACGGGAGTAGAAAAAGTATTTTACATTTGTCGCCCTTTCTAAGTGCCAAAAGTTGTTACACAAAATTAAACTCGTAACAGAACAAATATTGCGTAAAATTTTGTTTTCATTAAAATGAAAATCAAAAAAATTATGTACATTTTTTTGCACTAAAAAATCGAAGGGTGACACACTACTCGATATAACTCGTAACAGAACAAATATTGCGTAAAATTTTGTTTTCATTAAAGTGAAAATCAAAAAAATTATGTACATTTTTTTGCACTAAAAATCGAAGGGTGACACACTTTACTCGATATTTTAATAAATGAATATTCCAATAAATCAAGTTAATCTTTTATCATTATACTCATTTTATTAATTTACATACTTATTAGATTGCATCATGAAAAACATACTTAGTACTTAAGTATACCAGTTCTCTCGATTTATTCCGTCCAAAACGTGATAAGTATTTCGAAGCCTGTTACGATTATATCGCACATAAGACGTCATTCTATTACGTAATTGAGAAAAAAAAATAAAACACATACTTACTTAGATACCTACTTCTGTAAAAAATACCTAGGTACATATTTACAATGTATTTTTTAGCAAAAAATAAGAAGCAATTGTTCATTTGAATTTAATTACAAGAATTTTTCAGGGGTCACCATAACGGGACCTTGGCTATATTGGATACTAAAGAAAAGGCTGAATTCCTTTCTGAAGCGCTGGCTGAATCACAATTTGGTAAGTTAGAGAAAACGTCAAATGTATCAGACATCATCTTCTTCAGACTATGTCCCAGGTCGTGCTGACAATTGGACACATGCATGAGGAGACGTGTGGGGAGCAGGCAGGGGTCTATTTCTCGAAAGCTTGTAACTTGTAATACAAGCGAAAGTCCTTATCTAATTAATAGTGTTCAAAAGAAACTTCCACTAGACACTCCACTATTACAAGTTACAAGCTTTCGACAAACGGGCCACAGAACGCGACGTTATCGTGGCCGCGACTCCGCTTTACCTACTCCGTCGGCAGCAGACGATACCGAAACTCTTTTTTTATAATTGTTTCCCCAGGATTCCCTCTGTATTTAAGGTGGAATAAACCAGCCTATTTTTATATAGTTCTTTATGATTTATCGTCCCTGTAGGACCCTAACAGCTGGACATAGGCCTATTAGGCCTGTACTATTTTTACTTGCTGTTGTCTGGCCATTTTTTCCGCAACTCGACATCAAACGTGCCCATTCTGCGTGGTCCCAACGCTGGCCCAGTAATTTTAGGGGACTTCACATACACCCTTGAATTTCTTCGCAGGTGTATGCAGGTTGCCTCACGATGTTTTACTTCACCGTAAAGCACTTGTGAATATCAGATGATATTTCGTACATAAGTTTTTTGAAAAACTCATTGGTATGAGCCGGGGATTGAACCCACGACCAATGCATAGCAGCCGTGCGTTTTACCGCTAGGCCACAATAGCTTTTACTTATGCGTACAAACGCATTAAAGAGATAATGTCCACAGTCGCTGCGATGGGTGACCAGAGGCCTATTGCATAACAAATTAGTTTAGTCGGTTGACTTAGGGATTGAAGTGTCACTGACCACTATTTCATAAAAGATTGATGATGGGCAGCAGCGTCATCGTAGTGGACACATTACTGCGATCGCCAATCCGCTTGCCCAGCGTGGTGATTATGATTATTTACCTCCTAATGCGTTTATACACATAGTTAATAGGAGAGGCCTACGTCTAGCTGTGGACTATCATAGGCTGATGATGATGATGATGACGTATGAACGAGGTGTGCCTTAATTGAACCAATACGTTGTTATACGTTTTTTTGTTCTTAGCTCATGATTATCACTACAAGATACATATTTATTGTTTCAGTGATCGACTCCGTATGGGTCGGTGCCCGAAGACATGGTGGTGACGATCCTGCCGGCTACCGCTGGGGAAACCTGCTGGAACTACGGCGCACAGCTGATGATATACGAAGAAGCGATCCTGAAGACTTGGAGCAGTATCCAGCAGTATGATCCTTATTGAACTAAGATAGTTACGACATTATTTAAAAAGGGTATGATTTATCTAGCACCCGATATTTGAGCACTGTTACAAGTGTTACATGTGCCATCTTTACGAAGCAAAACAGCGAAAACCGAAATTCGTAAATTTCGAGGATTTTTCTCTGTCACTCCAACGAGAGAGACAAATTCTCGAAATTTACAAATGTCGTTTTTCGCGGTAGGGCCGCTGCTCATCTTTTTAAGCTGCGGTCACTTTTTAAGTTCACACAACTCAAACTCAAATCCGATCACTATTACGGCACCACATTTGCGGCACATCATCATAATCATCGGGTTCTGCGCCACCCGGATCCAGCATAATCCTAGGACGTTCCATTCCCACATATTCGATTTTTTCCAATATTCGAGTACCTATTCCAATTGCCAGTCCTAATTACATGTAATACATAGATGTACCAAGGTATCCACTTCTGACGTCACGTATATGCAACAGGCCTACCGCGAAAACCGAAATTCGTAAATTTCAAGGATTTTGCACTGTCACTCAAACGAGGGTGTCATTACAATGAACTCGAAATTTACGAATTTCGTTTTTCGCGGTAGGGCAGCAGAACTATTTGACGGTGTAAAACAGGTAAAACATGGAAAATAATAAAATTATGCCTCGCACCGACATTTTATCACCACTGTCCGAGATATGGTTCAAAGTGTTGATTTGTCAATTTGTCCATATTCCAGTGGCAGAACAGAACCCACGTGCCAGTACCCGATTCAGGAGCCGACTGCGTAGCCATCCAGAGGGTTTCCCACGACCGAGGAGTCTTCCTGGACCTTCCGTGTGAACTGGAAAGACCATTCGTTTGCGAAAGAGGTGATAAAATCCAATACCTATAAATTCTGTTTCAGATTTTGCATGAAACTTTAGAGAGCTTTGCGAGAATGAGGAGGACTTTTTAGATAGCTTTTATATCACGTAGCTCGTAGGTAGGGTACTTGAAAAGCTTTTCTATTATTTGTATGTGAGAAAATAAGCCTTGAAAATATAGGTATAAGGGTTTCAGTATTTTAATATATCGGTTATGTGAAAATATCCAGAATAATTCTTAAAGTTTTTTCTACAAAAGAGGTGTTAACAGTTTAGAAGTTGATATTAAATTTAGTTGATATTAGATTATTAGGAAGCCTAATGAAATGGAATTTGCTATGAACTCCGATGGCAACAGGAAAAGATGGCGACGTATCATCCAAGAGAATTTATCTCAGCAACAACGAAACCAACGCAAGGAAAAAGAGATATACCAAATTATTGTCCTCCAGAAGCTCCTTCATTCCGTCATAATTGAGAGCAAAGTACTTGAAGCGTGGAGCAGAGGAGAGGTGATCCTGTTCTTTTAAAAAAGTTATAATAGCCTTTTGAAGAATTACGTTACGGGCCCATCAAGCTTCTGAGCCATGTATATAAACTGCTTTCAAGGTCATCTAGTGATGACCCTTGACATTGGGAGCAAAACTTTATCTAAACTTGTGAAGCTGACATTTTGTAAAATGTATAAAGCAAGGAAAACATGTCAAATTAGCGTCTATATCTAAATTTCGAATAGGCATCCAATATTTGGGTGTAAAAATATAAACGCTTTTAGGGCTTTTTGAACGCAATTATGATAGATCCACAAGTTTTGTTAATGTTTTGCTTCCATTATCTGACCACTAGTCATCACGATCCGTCTCGAACACAGACCTTGATGACTACCAGCTTCCCGTACAAGCTGGGTTTCGAAAAAGTTATAGTAGGTACCATCAGGGACCGGAACCAGTATTTTACAAAAACCTCGAAATAACCCAATATATTAAAATGTTTTATACCCTTTATGTACAGCTCAATATTTTATTTTATTTACAATATCATATTTTTAAATTACTCCATTAACTTACAATTCACATACCGAAGAACGTAAAAGAACGAACCGTTCTTTTTTTATGGAGAAATTAACGGTTCCGGTCCGTGAGTACAATACTTAAACCACATCCATACGCTGCGGCAAATTATACAAAAGTCCGAAGAGAATTGCAGCAAGGAATGTTCAAAATGATTTTCTCGTATTTTTATTCAGGGTTAATTTTCTCATATTCTCAACAGAGGCACACACCCGTCGGCTGATAAAGGAGCTAAAGACGGTCCGGTGCCGGACCGGATTGTACCGGATGTATGACGGACTCTTGGATTGGGATGAAGCCGCTGCCTACTGCGTTCTGAGGAAGATGAGGTAGTGAAGATATTTGGCATAGATAAACTAGCGTCGCGTAATTTTTATTATTATTATTATTTCTTGTAATTCAGGCAGACAGTTGAGACAACTGATGTGCCTGTATCCAATGCCTTTTGGTCACATTTTCAAGATATATTTTTGGACATGTGCTTATCCAATCTGTTTTTGAATTGGTTGATGCTGAGAGCTGAAACTACATCCTCCGGGAGTTTGTTCCAAGTATTGACCACTCTGTTACTCAAGAAGTGTCTGTGGGGGTTGCTGTATGACCTGCGAGCGAGCAATTTTAGGTGATGACCCCTGAGACGATTATTATTGTGGCGCGTAGTTATAGATGTTGTGGAAATCTTTCAGATTATAGTGTCCAGTTAGAATTTTAAAAGTCTCAATTAGGTCACCACGTTCTCTGCGTTGCTTCAAAGTTGTAAGCTTCAGTTTCTGTAACCTCTCTCGTCATACGGTTTGTTCTTTAGTTTTTTAATTTTAGTCGATGATTGGCTCATTAAGAGAATCTTCATCGTGAATACCCTCGATAAAATTCTGCCGTGGAGTGACCAGAGGCCGATGTTACTTCTGAGGATCTTCTCAATGGGTTGAAACATATCAAGCAATCGTCAACTTAAATTAGAGTTTATAGTTTTAGTTTAGTTATACTTTTTTTTAATTTAATTTTGTATGTCCCTACTTGTAGTTTGTTTATAAATAAAATTAATACTTAAATTACGAGAGTAGATAGATAGATAAATAGATGCAGACTTTATTGAAACATGCCATGACAATATGTGAACTTAACTACTTACAAACTATTAACTAATTAGGGTAAGTTCTCCAGTGAATGAACAAATCCAGTGAACGAACAAAATACAAGTTTTTTTCGTAAAATAAGTTTTCTGTACATTTCTACTACGCGCTATATTTTTTTTTCGGGTAGGAATATTATTTGACAAGTTCTGGTAGCACTCCCATCAACTCATATGCATCAGTGTCCAAATGGCGATTATCTAAAGTGGGCACGTTGCACCGGTTCGTTTTTTATATGGAGGTGTTATAAGGATTGAGGTAAGCTTACGTTGTGTTTAATGTGTTATTGTGTGCGTTTCGTGCATCTCCTAGGTACAGTGCGTGTTTTTTTGAAACCGGAAGGTTATAATCATGCTATTAAAGTATAGTTTAATGTGATTTCGTTTCAAATAGTGGTTTTTAATCCAGTGTTCTATAACTAGAACTCAAAATGGCTTAAAACCTAGTGACCGAACGGGGGAGTTCATTCACTGGAATTGCGTGATTTATTGTTTGTTCCATATCTGACGTTTTAGTAGTTGTAATAAGATTTGGTTTTCTATGAATTGAATAGAAATGTGCTGTCTAGCAAAGGGCCAGTGTTCGAACAATACTTGGTATATTAAATTTTTTATGAACTACCGCAAACACAGTTAGTTCATTAATTGGATTTCGAAAACCAGTGAATGAACTAAATCATTTATTTTGTATTTTGTCTGGTTTTAAGACATGGAAAGGTAAAAAAAACATATAAAGGATTCTAATATGACCAAGAATCTCTCGACAAACCTCAAAAAGCTGTTGCAACTAGTGAACTATCAGGTGCCAGTTTTAATATCTCAAAATCAACGCTATTTAAATCACCGAAATTGTTCAAATTCATGCTACTGAAGAAACAAACATAAACGGATTTTTGGTTTATCAAAAGTATTTAAGTGCTATAATTTGATATGCAGAATGAGCTCAGTTTACTTTTTAACGAAAACGACATATAAGGTCACTCTTCAATGGTAACGGAAGAGTTAATTTAACCTTCCCAGAATACGCAGAAATGTGAAACTGTAATTGATGTCGTTTAATTATGTTTATAGTTATTATGTCTCATTAAAGTTAAAATTCAATTATCGAATATTACTAGCACTACCAATTAAAAATAGAGTACTTTTTGCATTTTAATACATTATTTTTAAGGTAGTTCATTCATTGGTTTCATTTGTTCATTTACTAGAATTTTGTGTTCATTCACTGGTGATTTTCCATTTTGTCCCCTACAGTCAGCTATAATTTAAAACTGTGCAGCACTAATGCAAAATAAAATTGATTTTAGAAAACTACAATAGTGGTTTACTCTATAAGAACATTCATATTTAAACTTCATTATTGCTCCCAGCCACAAAAAAAAATTAAGTTGAAAATTTCCTTAAGTGTTCATTCACTGGAGCACTTACCCTACTAACTAATTTATTGTCACGGCATCGTAACAAAAAGGCGCCGACTCAGCATTTGCTACTGCATTGCTAAAGTAAATTAAAAACTTTGTTTTGATTTATTTATGCTATTTTCTTTCGATTTCAGTTTAGCCAACATTGCAACTATGAAGTGTCTTAAGAAACTTGGCACCACAATGCTGAAAACTAGGCCAAGTAAGTTTTAAAAAATGGTTACTAGCTTTTAGCACGCACTCACGCACTAAAAAAATGCATGTCCGCCATATTGGATTGACGTCATGTGACAATTTTTTCGTATTCCTGACAGCAAGCCCCTTCATTTGATATTATCAAACCGCAATCAGAAAGGGATTCGAAAGTACTGTTGACACAACAAATCACACAACATTTTCCAAGAAAAGAGTTATTTATTTATTGATGTATTGAGTGATTAATTAATCTACTGTCTGTATATCTCTGCACTTAAACTATGAATAAATGAATATAACTATCAGTATATCCTGGATTGACTTATACACTGTTGTGTTGTGTCAACAATACTTTCAAATCCCATTCTAATCGCGGTTTGATAATGCCCATATCATGGGGTTGGATGTTAAAAGCAGTCAGTCTGCCATCTTGGGGAGGCCGCCATATTGAATTTGTAATGATGTTTCTTAGTTACCTAGTCATGTATTGTCATCAAAACACACAGAATCACACGCTCTGATGTGCAAAATGTCAAATGGCCAAAACGGAAGACCAGCGCTGGCTCTGCAAAATGCTGAGTTTTGGCCATTTCGAGACAAAATTTCGTGTTTACTGTTTTGTTTTGTTTCTACTGTGTCTCGAATAAACGTTTTTTCTTTCTTTCTTCTTCTTTCTTTCAAAATGTAATCCTTAAATCGAAGATCGGGAAGTGGTTACAAGTTTTAAGATTCCAAAATTTTCTTACATATAGTTATAGTTCGTTAAATGGTAACTTTCTACCTACGTTATAGTAAAAATAAACATTCAATTTATATTTCTCGAAATATACAACCGAACTAATATAATAGGTACCTAATTTACTTCATGCAAAGTAGGTAATGAATGATGATGGAATCCATTTTGACAGGTATCGAAAACGCGTGGGTCGGAGCTAAAGGGGAATTAGGCAAGTGGTCCTGGGTGGACACGGGAGTCAGCATCTTCGTGCCGAGTCCTTACAGCGATGTCGACCAGAGTCAATGGCCGCCTATGAGGTGCGTGGACTCGAACTTATAACCTAGTAATCTGAATCGCATTAGTACGTCATGGTAACCCGTGGTTGCCGTGTGGTGACGGCAGTAAGAATACATTTGTCACCACCCCAACTCCTACGGGTGTCGTAAGAGTCGACTAAGGGATTGAAGTGTCACTGACCATTCTACAAGATTGATGATGGGCAGCAGCGTCATCTTAGTAGCCACATTACTGCGATCGCCAACCTGCTTGCCCAGCGTGGCGATTATGAGCATTTACCTCCTCATGCGTCTATACACATAGTTAATAGGAGAGGCCTACGTCCAGCAGTGGACTAATATAGGCTGATGATGAAAGATGGTAACCCCCCTGACCTGCTATTGCGTACACCGAAGTTCATAAATGACTAAGCATCAAAATTCTACATTGCTCTATGGTCCAAGACTTATATATCGGTCTTTGTCGTTGAACGTTTGCCAATATATCAGTCGTTGGCGTCCAAAAGGTTAAAAGGTCCCTACTCCCTAGGTAAGTAAATATTGCTAGCATTGTTGGTAAGGGCTTCTCTATTAATCACAAAGGGGTCCAGAAAAATCACCAATTATCACCATAGGGGTGGGGGGGTCATCGGACAAATCACGTGTAATTTTTTTTTACTCTCGAATCTGCTGAACAGCAGTAAAAAAATACTTTTTTATAAATCATTTTTCAAATATTTAGTTTGAAAACTACATAAACATTTACCTCGTAGTTGACAAAAAAGTACTTAAAGTCAAGTGTTATTAAAAGGACTACTTAATTTGGCAAAAAATTACACGTCATATTGGCCAGGGGGGGGGGGGGTCCAGAAAATATCACCCTGGTGTATGGGGGAGGGTCAAAAACAGGCCAAAATCGTATAACGTGATTAATGGCCTAATTACTTATTTTTAACTTCAGAGACCGAACATCAGTGAAACAAAACGGATGCCTTCAGCTCGATCGGCACGCCACACACTCTCCAGTTTTTATGGAGGCTCGCTGCGAAAGGAAAATGCAGTTCATCTGCTACCAAGGTACAAAAGGTGCTGTAGTGTTCTATTAGCGCCATCTAGCGGGCAGTAGCGAAACTTTTTGTTTGCCATTTTAGAGACGAGGATAATAATTAGGACTGACGAGTTCTACAAGTATTTATCTCCCGGTTTTCTTGTGGATTTCTAAAATTAGTTTTTTAGATGGCAGTGGCATAATTATATTTTTGGAACTTATATACGAAAGAATTTTTCGTTTTGGTACTAATAGATTTTCGGTGAAGACATTGCCAGCAAACCGGACTAATCTGACCTCTGGATGAATAGTCAGATGCTATTCGCTTTCGTAAAAACTAGTATTTATGACAAGTTTTGAGATTAAGTTGCAGTCTTCCTAAGCCGCCGTGACAAAAACGATAGGTAAGAAATTGATGATGACGAAATGCATTATTGCATGCTTTCGTCTTGTAAATGGATCATACCTACAGATATTTTTGTATGAATCAGGTTACAAATTTTCCTGTGGATATATCAAAATTGAGGACTCTAGAACCCTAATTTTCTTGTTGGACGAATACAAGCCTTTAGTTGGCTTCTGGTTCTTAAGAATTGTGTGGTCAAAATTTAATTTGTATGTCCCAAAACCGTTAACTTTCGTAATGTCCACAGGAAAGACGCCCATTTTTGCGAACCCTGTTTGACCCAAATACCTAAACAAACCTTGCAGTTTTTTTTAATTACATAATATTTTCAGGTTCGCCGGCATTAAGAATGGCGACAGCGCTACCTAGTGACGAGAATTATTACTACGTGGTAGTTAAACAGTTGTTGTACTGGCAACATGCTTACGAAAATTGCAATAAAATGAACGGCTCTTTGGCCTACCCAGAAACACCGGAATTACTGACGCAGTTGTTGCTTCTTATGGGGGAGAATAAAGAAGAACGTAAGCCTTCTATAAATCAATGTTTTGTATTTTTTATCGATATTTAGTATATTTTAACACTATTTTTTTTCCTGTTGTTCTTCAATCTCATCGTAATCTTATTTTAGTTTAAAGATTGCGCAAGTGTCAAATCCAAACTATATAATTAAGGGAGTTCTGTTATTGGCTATGCTTACTGTAGTAACTAATTGTCTTCATTTTATGTAAACGCTGTTGAACTTCTTAATAAATAAAATAAAAATAAAATAAGTTACTAGATTCGAATTTAGCTCCATCTAGTGTAAAGTAAAAGTTATACAGCGAACATTTAACAACACTAGCACTGCAATAGGACACGCCAACATACCGATTTAAGTGTATTCATCACCTAATTTCAGAGTTAATACCAATAAAATAACATTTGTAACTTAGCACACAATGCCTTTTTAAACTAGATGAATGCCATAAAATTCTAGAGTCAGTAACATGTTTGCCTTCATTTGGCAAAAAAAGCATGGTTAAAATTATGAGGGTTTCTCGCGAACGCCCTGTATAAGCCTTGAATTATATGTAGGCATATTATGGAAATTCACATAGCCCCATCTACATGCTAATATTATTTTTTCAGCGATCGTACATATCTGGATATCCGGTCGTCTGAATATAACCAAAGACATCGCAACAGACGACATCAAATACGGCTGGTATAATCCTATCAACAACAAGCCGATTGCAGACCCGAAAACTAAAAACCTTCCCAAAGGAGTTTACGTAAGTTTCTATGATTCTTACAAATTGTAATGCTACACTACTAGTGATATAACTGCAAGCCTAGCTGTCTTGGTCGGCAGGTAAATACTGATGTAACTTGTTAATACGCTGAACATACGCCTTTTATACGTTTCGCGGCTTTTCATCTTCGTTTCGTACCCTCCCGCTATACAATGGCGCCCAGCTTGGGGCCTCTCTAAGGCACTGGTCTCACCGCGAGCCACTAAGCTATGAACTATGAGCCATAAACACGAGCAAAAGATACACACTCCCGTGTAAATAAAAGATACACGGCGATACTCGCCCGGCGGTGATAGCTGATAACTGGGCGAGTATAGCCGTGTCTCTTTTATTTACACGCGAGTGCGTATCTTTTGTTCGTGTTTATAGACGATAGTTCATAGCTAAGTAGCTCGCGGTGAGACCAGTGTCATACAATGGTGCCCAACTTGGGGCCTCTCTAATACATGTCGTCGTCTCACCACACTGGATACGTGTGTAGTATGTGCCAGTGCGTGTTGTAGGGTCGGAAATTACAAAGTAGATGGCACACCGCTTGCGTGGCGTGCACGTGCAAGCGGTATGCCATCTACTTTAAAATTTCCTTCCTTTGAAATCTAATATACATTTTGCATACGCTACAACGCGCACGCCACGCTCACACGCACTCGCACGGCTGCACACGCATTAGGCGTGTCTTAGCCTTAAACCCCTGGAGTGTTTTGGTAAAGGGTTTCAGGAACACTATTGCAAAACCTCCAAAACCGTGTGAGCGTTGCCCTTGCGGGCCCATCTTGTGTTGCTCGAACAGCCTACTCCGTCGTCAGCACCTCGAAACACTAGAAGGCTCGTAAACACTGCCTAGCGATTCAATATGGACAATGACCCATAATAATATTATAGAACATTGTACACACATTGTGCCGTAGACATATTATGATGATATGAACGTAAGCGGCAAGCGCCATCTGTTGTCGCAGCTCAATACTAATAACATTTGCAAACAAAATGACTGCTAAATAAACTTTGTTCTGCTATTCACCTCTAGATGGCGCCGTGGTTAGAGGAAGATTTTACCAGAGACAACTCCTGCCTGAACTTGGATAGACAAGACCACTTGAAAGGAGTAATATATGGGCTTCCGTGCGATACTCCTCAATACTCAATTTGTATGATCGGTAAGTGACTTTATTGCAGTTGTCTCATAGCTAGAAGTTTCTATACATAGGAGTACCATACGGTGGCAAACACGCTTAGGTACCTACTGGCCGCATGATGGTCAAGTTATTTTTTTTTTCGAAATATCAGTGTCGACAAACAAATGTTTCTTCTCGCTATTATAATTATTATTTTAACCTCCTTTTTTATACCCAATCATTTTAACCCAAAACAAACGAGGGATGATCGTGTGTTCAAGTCTCCTTGGCACTCAATATAGCTAGTGAATGATTCTGGATAACATAAAAGTAAAACAAAGTAGGTCAAAAAGTATGTACAGCATAATCATCATCATCATCAGCCTATGATAGTCCACTGCTGGACGTAGGCCTCTCCTATTAACTATGCGTATAGACGCATTAGGAGGTAAATGCCCATAATCGCCACGCTGGGCAAGCGGATTGGCGATCGCAGTAATGTGTCCACTATGATGACGCTGCTGCCCATTATCAATATTTTATCAAATAATAGTCGGTGACACTTCAATCCTTTAGTCGACTCTTACGACACCCGCAGGAGAAGTTGGGGTGGTGACAAATGTATTCTTACTGCCGTCACCACACAGCCGTACAGCACACGGTACAGCATTTTAGAAGTTTCGAATTAAGGGTTGTTTTTTTTTGTGGTGCGCTCAATGTATTTTTTTTTTCAGAGAAAAATCCGCGAACCATTACGGCAAATACCGAAAATGTACCCGTTCCTACCACGGTACCCCCGGAACCGGAGAAAACTGAAACGCTAGACGCACATTCTGAAGGATTGTTTAAAAATACTGAATAGAACAAATTACTTAGTTTAGCTTTTGTAAATGTAACTCTATATGTCTGTATAAATCATTATTAATCGTTCTCTATGTGACGTTATTTATCCAAAGGGACCTTATTGAATCGAAGATTCGTTATACAAATGCGATAACGCGTGACGAAAGCGCCATTTACAATAAAGCCCGTTTGGATAGAAAATGTCACCATAAATAAATTTATGATGTCACTTAACAAAGTCTCTATTAAAATTAATACGTTCAGTGATTCTTGAAATATTTTACAATGTGATAGAAAGATGAGCGGATGGACGAAGTCGCAGGGGTTCCTTTTGAACCCGAAAAACCAAACATACCGTTTTTATATCAACGCCATCTGTTGTCAAGTAGCCATATAAGAAAATAAACAATAAAACGATGGAAAAAAGAGAAATACTCTGTATGAGCATTCCATGAAAACGTGTCGTAAGCGACACTGTCTTTTCAATACTTTAAAAAAAAAATATTAGTAAGCTGAGTTACAGTATAATAAAAACATATCTAGGCTTTTAGATTGGTATTGTTTCCTAGAAGCTAGCATATTTTATTATGGTAGCTACCATAGAGAGTCGTAAGCGACAAAAAGTAGATGTTTTCGTGGAATGCTCCTGTACCCAACAATCCCTGTGAGTAGAAACAAGCAGCAAATTTTAAATTTAGGCGCAAAGAGTTATCTGCCCATATTTTTTTCATTTGCTGCCATTTTTACTGACAGGGATTGTTAAATAGAGTACAGTTGAAGTTAATAAGAAATTAACTATTTTTATATTAATTCAAATGTAGGAGCACATTAACTAGACCCCTTATTCATAAACGTCTCCTAACTTAGCAGACTGCTAAGTATTGTTTGTCCCTTTCAGTCTTACCAATATGCCTATAAGACTGAAACGAACATAAAATACTTAGTGGCTTGATAAGTTGGGTATTTATGAATAAGGGGGATAGTTTGTAAACTGAAATAAACAGTAATTCCCATAATTTAAATATAGGTAAAAATTTAATATTGTACAGTGGCAGATATATGGAAGCAGCTCAAATATTATCCTAATAAAAAAAACTAAAAGTACTAGTGTAAAAAAACGTGCGTTTTAAGCTCCTTGCCGTTATGTAGAGCAAAAAAATCTGTCTTTATAAAAATACAAAAGGTTGGTCGAAAAATATCTTACAAGATACATTGCCAAGAAAAGGGTTTTAAAAAAATTCCAAAATATTTATATCACTTAGCCAATCTGACATATGTTCTAACTATGTTTGGAGAATAATGTAACCGCTTTTTGTATACTTATTAGTGTTTATGAAATAAAATAAAGAATTTATTTCTGCCATTTTATTCAACCTCCATCTCCACTCTGAACTGTCCACATCTGAATGTGTTTTAATAGAATCAGCCGAAATGTTCTTTAAATTTTACAAATAAGATGTTTCAATCAAAAGAGGCCCACATTACCCCTTACCATAATAATACTTTAAGTACTTAAACAGGTAATTTTTATGAATATACACGCAAATTTCATCCTTACATTTAATATGTGAGTTAAGTATGTGAGCCTTCTTAATGGAAAACTACAAATTATCAATAGGAATTTCAACATTAAATTGTAACTTAAATGGTCATCAACCTAAGACAGTACAAATGCTGATTTTGGGCAACAAATCAATCACAACAACATATTATTAGGTGCAAAGTGATGTAGGTTTGTACGGACCTTAGAACCTTGTATATTGTTGTCATTGAAATATTAATGAATTATATTATATTCTTAACAGTTTTGCATCTTTAATCTCTTGGAAGCGAATCTGTGAAACCTTATTTTTTTAAAGGAATAAAGTAATCAAAAGATGAGCCATTTTTCAAAGAATAAAAAAACAACATCAAACAGCCATTTGGCGAATGGCACAATTTTACAGATATTATGTCATGTTCCCTCTTTGGCCGTCACATCACATCATGTGTTTGACACAGCAACATGCAGCAGCTATCCATCTATTTTCAATTATATTGATTTTAAAGAATTGTGTGGCTATGAGTTGCTATCTAACACAAGATATGCTAGCCCCCCAGTTGAGGGAAGATGACAATTGCCTTAGAATTTTTTTTTCTCTATTCCTTGCAGTTAAGTTGCCAAGTAGACTATCTCCTTATCAAGATACTGCAAGTAAAAATGTTTAACATGTGAAAAATATGGAAACAATTTTTTTTTATTATTGGTGGGACACGGTCTACTCTAGTCCCTCTTTCTCTCATATTGCAACAACTAGCATCTTGGTTTTTCATACATAATTAAGGATTAAGCACTAAAACATGACAAAATTAAACCTATTGATTAATTAATAATATTTGTACTTAACGAAGATCTTAATTAACCACGTTGAAAATTTATGAAAATAGTTTATTATTTCGTTCTGAGATTTCCCATATCAGCCCATTGACTGTTCACTTTGTATAATGTCTTTATATGCGTATCGACTTGGAGTATACTTTGTTTTAACATCTTCAAATTTTTCAATTGAGTTCGTAGATAGTCGTTCAAAGCTCGAGCCGCCTCCACCTCCATTGGCAAATCTGAGCCAACTCTCTAAAACCGTAAAACAAGTATGTTAAAACGGGAAACAATAAATTATTATCACCGGTACATAAGTAGTTAATTTACCTCGTTCTTTGATGACGATACTGATGTAGTAGACATTACTTATTTAGCCGAGCCGAGCAGTACATCTATTTAATTTAACTATAATAATTTAAAACAAAACAAACGAAACCAACGCTAACCTACTTCTATTCTATGTTCAAATGATTTGACGGTTGATTGACTGTTGAGTGTCAAAGTCAAAGTCACACTGACAAAGACCAAAGACTATAGTAGAATCCGAACCTCCAAGGAAAATAAAAGAAAAAGTAAAAAATCTTCTGAAAAAAAAAACTGAACCAACTTGTAACCTTTTTCATATTATAATTCTCTTACTATATTTTTTTATATCAGGGTCGCGTTGTATAAAGTTACATTTTACAATTTCACTGTTTGCCTCTCTAACGCACGCATCAATTGGCTAAAAAGAGAGGCAAACAGCAACATTAGATATAAACGATCTCTTTTAAGTACTTTCAGATTCTTGTACTTAAAGAAAAAAATAACTTTGGAAAGTACAGTTTTATAATTACATCTTATAACATACGCAATAAAGTACAAAATGTTAGTGAGAATAAGAAATCGCCAAAAATTACTTTCAGTAATAAATACGATGTGCCTATGCCTACATAATAATACTATAGTATGTATGGAAGGAATGAACTACTTCAGCTAATTTTAATAACCCGACTTATGTAATTCTCTAAGTACCTACATACAATAAACCGCTGAAGCTGCACTCGCGGAAATGCAAGAAAATTAAAATTCCATTTCCGCGTTATCGATCACGTAAAGCAGTTGCAAAACGCATGCGCGGTGACGGAACAAAGCGAAGCGCCCTCTGCAGAAAAATGGGCGAGATAAAAAAGAAACGCCGCCATTTTGACATTTGTTTGGCTTTTGTTCTTAATAAATATAAATTATCATGTAATTACGCGTGTAACAGCGATTATGTTTACATTTTCGCTTCAGAACGGTTTCGCTTATTAGCCGATTACTGAAATATGGTGCATCGGTGATGTTCATTTCGGTGCAGCAGCGCATAAATCGATAAATTCGCCCGTGCGGCATTTTTATTTTCTCAATGCTTATTTCGTGTATTATTTGATATTTTTGGAGAAATTAGTGCTTAATTAAGTGAAACAATATATTGAACTGAGTGTTTGACTGATGATAGTTACGAATAAACTATGAAATATCGTTAAATGTGTAATGTCAAAAAGGCGCGAACGCTTTTTACCGCTGTGAATTTTGTGACGAAAATAAAACTGAGTGTTTGTGCGAAACAAAGACATTATACTTTCGCGTGATGTTTATGAAACCCTGCAAGTTTATTAACTGAAATCTGCACAACGTTTCTTGTGGTATATGGCGTGGAAACAGTATATTTCTGCACATTAGGTTCATGTAAGTAAAAATTGATTTCTGATTTCTTATTCGAAAATCTCATATACAATATAATGGACATATAAACTATCATCAAATGATTTATAGATTTTAAGAGGAACTTTAACTTTGAAGTTTCTAATTAATTTTAAATTTTTTCAATGTATAAATAAATTAGAAAACAAATATCAACATGGCAAATTGTGTGCATTCAGCATTAAAAACACAATTGTAACATGATCTGGCACTTATTTTCCACCTAGTAATTGGAGTAACATTTTTATTTAAATTAATGTAAGCAAATGTTCAGTATGAAACTGAGGTTAATTTAAGTCTGTTGGAGGAGTTTGCCTTTTGTTTTCCTCTTATTTTTATAGTTTAGGGAGCAGAAACAAACTGAAGAACTGCCTTACTTTCCATGTCAGAGCAGCATAGGGATAAAGACCAAAGTTACACTCAAAATTTAAATATCAGAACACAACTCTATCAAGCAATAAAGGTGTGTTCAGATATTTTTTACGCTCCGGACACTACAATATATCTGATAGCGTCTGTGCAACAACTCTACAACCATCTTCACAACCAAGGAATTTTAGAATCTTTTATTAATTTAGATTAAATGGTGGCTGTGATCATCAGTGATAATTTTTTTTGTTCTCCTCGCTGGGATAATTGAAAAATAAACTTAAATTATATTGCCATGTTTCTGTTTCTAAAAATATGTTCTCATGTGTGTAATAAAATTTTATAGTAACACCCAAAATTCCCAAGGGAGAATCCAAAAACTCAGCTAATTATAATGAAATATTTATTGAGCCTACATATTGTTTGCAGGTTAAGTTTCCCTCTGAACTTGCAATGCGGTTAAGAAGTAGAAAGAGGGAGCCCCTCTCAGTAAAGAGGAACACATCCAAAGTCACAAAACTGAAGGCCAAACCGTTGAACAGCCGCTTGTCTCCTCCCAACGCGACTTGGAAGAAAGTCCTCAAGCGAGACACTGCCAAAAATGGTTTGCAGCCCGACATCTGCACTCGATCACAGCTGAAGACTAGGCCCGTTAGAACCAAGTTAGTTAGCATGGAGAAATCCGAGCACAAAAAAGAGCTTAAAGGCTCAAAGAAACCGATCTTCCAAACTGTTGTACGTAGCACTAATAAGGATATTGTGACTTCCACTACAAAGTTAAGGGACAAAACGCAGAATGATAAAGTTACAACAACATCTAAACCGAAACTGAAAGATGTACGCACTACGAAAAGTGTCCAACTCCGGCACAGCTCCCTTAATCGTGAGAAGAAGACTGAATCGGTTGAGATATCATCTCCAAGAAAAACCAGACGTATGGACAAAAATGAGAAATCAGCATCTCTAAATAGTTCACCTATCCGCAAAGTTAGGCAGCTTGGTATACCTTCAGCAAAGAGTAAGATTGCTGTAAGCTCAACTAATGAAAGCCCTAAGAAAAAAACTAAAACCAAAGCAGCTATAGTCCCGGAACAGAACAACTGGAACACTGAAGATAATGATGTAACCATGTATGAGCCACATACAACTACTTTTGTTGATTTCCCAACTCCGAAACACGAGGAATCTGACTCCGAGACACAGGTGGAGTCGTCACTATGTCTTCCAAATGACTGTTTGAATGATTTCATGGCTCTTGCGGAGTGTGCACGGCTGATCAATCAAGATTTACCGACTGAGGATGAGGATATTAACTACTTAGCTGACAGAGCTGCTAAGGTAAGAATTATATTAATACTTTACAAGCCAAAAAAGGGGGTGCGCCAAAGTATTTATAAAATTGCAACTTAGATTATTGGAACTCCGAAAATTTTTCTTATAAAATTTAACATCATAATGATCGGTATTTAGAAGTAATCTTTGTTCATAATTATCATCTCTTAGAATTATTTATGTTCATAATGTTGTTTTTCATACATATTTTTAGTACTAACTTTTATGTTTATATAATTTTTCACTATACTTATTTTATGCTATACATGGTGGAATTTAATCGGTGAACAGGAACCCATTTTTCTAATTCAGTAATCGATGGCGGTCACGTTTATGTAGTACTTAAGTGGAACCAAGTTTTTTTTTAGCATAATTTTTTTTATGTTGAAATTAAAATTTATTGTCACCCTACTAATGGTTTAGTCTGAAAAGTTTAATACCTCTTTTCAAACTATCAGCCCTAGAAACTTAAAACATAAATGAGCAATAACCACTCACATGCTTTAATTTTTGCGATAGACTATTCCTATGTAAAATAAGAGCGATGCATGGCTGATAGTTTGAAAAGAGGTATTAAACTTTTCAGACTAAACCATTAGCAGGGTGACAATAAATTTTAATTAAAGTTTAATTTCAACATAAAAATTTGTTATGCTAAAAAAAAACTTGGTTCCACTTAAGTACTACATAAACGTGACCGCCATCGATTACTGAATTAGAAAAATGGGTTCCTGTTCACCGATTAAATTCCACCGTGTATACTCTAATGTTATATTTATTTTTATCTGTACTGGTTTTATGTATGAATTATTTTTGTTTAATTAAATATAAATCGTACTATTACTGTAAACACTAGCTACCTGCACAAATCCGGTTGTGGCAGAGTACTGTCTGTACTAAACGGGTTCCCTCTATCTGGCATAACTTTTTTTGTCCGAAAAGCTTAGGACATAACAGACTTGGCACAATCTATTTTGGCATCATCTTAATGAGGCAAAAAGATCACTTGGCATAAATAACAATATTTCGAACATTATTTTGGTCCGAAACTATCTTGGCATATCATTATTTACGCCGAATGTTATAAGACAGAAATTAGATTTGCATTTTTTTTTTTGGGCATATAGCCACATGTTCGAAACTTGCATTTTTCGTCAAGCAGAATTTGTTGTGAGGGTGAAAATTACTGCAGTGAGCGAGCGAAGCGAGCGAACAAAACCTTTCGGGGCAGATCCGACTCGGATAGGTTAGGTTAGAAGACTAAGGCGGGAGCTTTGCTCCCGCCTTAGTCTTCAAGGTTATTTTTTTTTAAGCAACCTAGAAAGTACTCAGCTCAGTAACACAGTAAGTAATGTACAGTATATTACTACTACCTCGATTATATTGAGAGGTTGTATTGTAATTATTCCTTCTCTGTTATGCTAAAACAAACTATGCCGATACTTTTTATGCACATCCAGATTATGCCACATAATAAATAGGAGCATCGAAATTATGCTCGAATAATATTCGAAAAACTCGAAATCTGCCACAACGAAATATGCTAAAGTTGAGTATGCCACAACTGTTTCTGCACAAAGCCCATTATGACTACATAGTTTATGTCATATACATAGAATTATTCATAAAAGAATTATACCACAACAGGGTGTACCTAATGGGAAAATGTTTATAAATAAACAATTTATATCAAATAACTTTATGGGTAGAAATTAATCTACTTGACGACTTTAGGAGGATAAAATTTCGAAATAAAAATCCTTATGAACATTGTAGGTAGAAGTATAATTTTTAGTAAGAAAAAAAGTATGAGATAAAATTTTCGGAGTAATGATGATTATGAGTAAAAAACGGTATTAGTAAAAAAATTCGAAGAATAAATTGTATAAGTGCCAATATGGACCCCAAAAAAGGAACCTACCTCGTTATTTTCGCAGTTGTGATTTTAAACTCTATTTGTAATGCGTTAGAGTTCAAACAAATTATTTTTACTTTGAAAGTGTTAAAAGTTTTGAATAAGATAAGTAGGTACAACATATCGTTTGCAACAAACATTGAAAATAGTTTAATAAAACATTATTTGTGTATTAATTAAATTGTTACTTTATCTTTCTCACGTATGTGTATTGTTGACCCTTTAAATAGCTTCTTAGAGCGTATACGTCTTTGGAGTGTTTGGACGCCAATGATTGATATGTCGGTACCGCCACAGAACAAAAAATAACGTAGAAGCGGCTTATACCCCGATTCTCGAGAGAACCGATGTCGCCACACTCACACTGGCGCAAACATGCACACAGAAGTATCTAAAAGCTTATTGGCTATAAAATCTTATACAAAAAGAAACTTTATTTCGAATGCGACAAAAGCAAAATTATACTACTCGTTTTATTACTTACGACGTTTCGCTTGCTACTACTAACTTGCAAAGAGAGTGTTGCCATCTAGCGTCGAGTAGCATAAGTCTGTTTATAACTAAAACTCAATAGTTCAGCAACTCCCCAATAGATGGCGAATCCTTGTTCTCTCTCCCACATACGTGGCATTTCCCAAGAGTAAAAGAGATAGGCTGCTTTTTGCACGTTATGGCTAACAAGCGTCATAGTGCTGTACAAGAGTCGGTATTATATCGATAAAATATATATAATTATATATATATGAAGTAATAGCATTGGGCGTCTAGGGAGGTAATTACGGTATTTCTAACTAGAGTGTTAGATTTTAATGACTCGAGTTAGTATTCCGCTTACCGACCGTGATGCATACAATGTTTTTCATCACACTTCTAAGCAAAAAAAATTGTTTTAAGACAAAATATTGTTAAATGACGTACCAACTTGTCTATAACTCCCTAGGGAATACTCCCGCGATGCATGCAAGCAATGGGGCTCTTACAAAGCAAGTGTGATGAAAAAGTACATTTCTTCATCATATTCTATCATCATCATATCAGCCGAAAGACGTCCACTGCTGAACATAGGCCTCCCTCAAAGATTGCCACAATGACCGGTCCTGCGCCACCCGCATCCAGCGGACTCCTGCGACCTGTACCAGGTCATCAGTCCACCTTGTGGTGGGCCTACCCACGCTACGCCTTCCGGTACGTGGCCGCCACTCAAGAACATTCCCGCCCCAACGGCCATCGGTTCTACGCACAATGTGCCCCGCCCACTGCCACTTCAGTTTAGCGATTCGGAGAGCTATTTCGGTTACTTTGGTTCTGCTGCGGATGGTCTCGTTTTTAATCCGATCACGCAGAGAGACTCCTAGCATAGCCCTCTCCATTGCCCTTTGGGTGACTTTGAGCCTTCTTATGAGGCCCATTGTAAGCGGCCACGTTTCAGTACCGTATGTCATCACTGGCAACACACACTGATCAAAGACTTTCGTCTTCAAACACTGCGGAATATTGGACGAAAATATGTGTCGTAGCTTCCCGAACGCTGCCCAACCGAGTCGGATTCGACGATTGACCTCTTTCTCGAAGTTGGACCTACCTAACTGGATAGTTTGTCCTAGGTATATATATTCGTCTACAACTTCGAGTGTAGTCTCCGATTATTACGGGAGTTGGTGCTACATGGGAATTTGACATGATTTTAGTCTTATCCATGTTCATCCTGAGACCAACTCGCTCGGAGGCTTTACTGAGGTCAACGAGCGTAGTACTTAAGTCCTCCAAGGTCTCAGCCAAGAATACTATACTATATCTTTGGTTCTCTAGTTTTGTTTTTACGGAACTCATATTTACCCAGGGTGTAACTAAAATTAGTGGTGCTTCTTTTAATGTCAAAGTGATTACTTTGACATTAAAAGTAAGTAAGTAATCACTTTGACATTGAGAGGAGCACTTTTATATTATATAATTTTAGATAGCGGAGCATTTTTAAATAAAACAAATATAATAATATATAACAAATAATTAATTCATAACCTTTTGAATAATTAAAAACAGACAGATGGACAGTCGGGCAGACAATGATAACGATAATTTGAGAACGGCACCTTAAAATTCACACCCATAATATTATAATATTAGGATATGCTCATGCTCACAGTACGTAAACGTAAGGCTGAGATGATGATGATGACGATGACATTCGGGCGGAAATGGTGAAACTATGTTTTGGCAATGAAACCTTAATATCTACAATATTATAATATTATGATAAACAGACCTACACTCAGCAGCTAGCAGCAAAAGGCTGAGATGATGATGATGATGATGACGATGACAGTCGGGCAGACATGGTGAAACTATAATTTGACAATAGAATCTTAACATTCACAATATTATAATATGAGGATGTGGGGATCTATACTAAGCAGTAGGTAAGGTAGTATCTTAGGGTGATGATGATAATGACGACAATGACAGTCGGGTGGACATAGCGAAACTATGATTTGGCAACGAAACCCTAATATCCACAATATTATGATTGGATGACATGCAGGCCTACGCTCAGCAGCTGGCAGCAAAAGGTTGAGATGATGATGATAATGACGATGACAGTCGGGCGGACATGGCGAAACTATGATTTGGCCACGAAACCTTAATATATCCACAATATTATAAATATTATAATATGATGATACGTAGGCATACGCTCAGCAGCTGGCAGCAAAAGGTTGAGATGATGATGATGATGACGATGACAGTCGGAAACCCGATTAAATAAATAAAGATTATAGAGAACATGTTTAAATTTTTTTCACTTAATCGGCTCAAGACAACTAATGTAGGTATATCGACGAAATAAAATATCGATATCGATACCTTTTCGGACCCTTTCCTCGCATTGGCCGCTACTCAGCCTATCGTTCCGAAATTCTAGAAATTTCCATAGTTTCATGCCAAACAAAAAACGACCTTATTATTGGCATATAAAGTTGTTTCTTATTTAGTGTAGTACAAACATGTTGCGAAAGACGAAATATTTTAGAAAATATTAAAATATTAACAAATTAAGAACTTCCGGTGGTATGAAATACCTTCATTGGTGAGGTTTGACTTCTGGCTATTACTTTTACATCCCAAAACGGCACAAAAAGGCATATTTGCACATTCTTTTCGGATTTATTCGAAAACGATCTCACGTGAGCGCGCTTAGAGAACTGACGGCCTACTGTGGTTAACTTTTGTGCAGGTAAGCCTTGCGCTGCTTACTATTGCCACACGCGCTGCGCTTACATTACGCTTCTACTGTTTTTTCTGTTTTGTGGGTACCGCAGATTCAAAGACAAAAATCGATATATCCACAGAGCAATATAGACCTACACGCACGGGCGTAAAGTTCAAATTCAGTTTAGACAGAATTTAGGCGTCGAAATTATTAGTTAAATGAGACTAAATAAAATAAATAATGGATATTTAATAAACTTTCTCTATTAACTTAATATTAAGCTTAATGTTTTTTTATCTTACCACCTGTAACGCTTTGGCTGTTAGCTATTAGTTATACAGGGTGCTCGCGAGGAACCCGCAAGATTTTTATGCTGAATTCCTGAGCATATTTAGAGTATTTGATATTACATAAAATTTCCTGGATTCGGCTTGGTTCCAGAGATAATTTAACCTTTTTTCGGAAATAGTTTTTCGGTGTAACTCGTCATAAAACTTCTTTTTGATTACAATGCTACCACAATGTGTTCTAATATTACCACACCTTTTGCCTGACAATCAAAAAATAAGAATAGACTTGACGAAAAAACCTTTCCCTAAAAAAAAAAATTAAAAAATTAATTTTAACAAATTGTTGTTGAACTTTTGTTTTGTGGAATTTGACATTGGGTTTCATAATATTTTTTGTTTATTTTGATGTCTAGATAGTAGATGTATTAATAATAATAAATAATGAAAATCAAATAAATTACAGGTAATGACGACAGAGAAGGCGCGGCGTAAATCCAGTAATGAGCTAGACATCTACCAGCCTACGTCTACAACAGACGATGCCGATACTGATGTCTTCAAGACCAAGCATAAATATGTGCAGGTAAATACATATTTACCTATAAAAAATGAAACAATGTGATGTTAGTCTGAAATTCAAATCTAGCTTTATAAATTATAAATATTGGATGTCATATACCAAAGAAAAATAACCCCAACAAGATTACCAAGATCACCAAAACGTTCGAAGTGGGAATCGAATCCAGATACTCAGCTTTCGCGGCTGATGCCTGTATCGCTCGGTCACTCGGACTTAGCCACCACCAATAAAATTTCTCGGGTATATGCAATCTCTTATAAGGCTAAGCGCTTTTGACCATACTCCACGCAATACATGCATGATCTTCTGTTAGTGATCGGAACCGGTTTTTTTAGAAAAAAATCTATAGCCCAATATTTTAAAATGTTTTTCACTTCTCATGCTCAAAAAGTGCACCTTTATGTCGTGCGTAGACGACATAAAATCGCATTTCGTGTTCTAGAGCATAAAAGTAAAATTGTTTTCTAAGGCTAAGATGGGCTAAGGTAATCGGTCCCAACAGCCAAACAGTTAAAACATATTGCATAATTTTATTGATCAATAAATAGTATAGCTAACAAAATTTGTTATATTTTTTTATTTAATATTAGAATTCTGTATTTTCTGTCATTAAATTTAGTAAATCACATAAAATAGATATCGATTATCGTTCAAAAATGCTCCGAAATGTTTGACTTGGCAGAAAATCGAGCATATGAAGCCTGATCCCAGGTTGAAAATTAAAAAAAAAAAATAAAAAATGAGTTGGCGGGTATTGGTTGTATATTTTTTCTTCTTTCGCTTTACGACAACTTAGTTGTGTAAATTGCAGTGAAAAATGTATTTTACTATTTTACTTTCCTCGCAAACGAAGTGAAAAGTAGAGTGTACAACACGGGCATAAATGTCCATTTTTATCCTCGTCTACTATTTTGGTCTTCGCTTCGCTCAGACCAAAAAATTGCCTCGGGTAAAAATGGGTCACTTTATGCACTTGTTGTACAATCTACTATTATAGTGTTTATGTAGTCCTCATTATTTTATGTACTTAACAACATCATATTTTTAAATTACTCCATTAAAAAAGAATTTATATACCGAAGAACGAATTCTTTTGTATGGATTAAAAACCGGTATCCGAATACCTTTCGGTTTTCTGTTATAGCGAGAGAGTTGGTACTGCCATTGAAGTTTTTGTAAATGTAAATCAAATTATTTTTTTATAATATAACCCTTTCTTTTTAACAGCCGGACTTCGTGACAATGCTAGAGCAGGACGGCTACGTCCGAGACAGTGAATGCGAGATATCTTCAACTTGCGACACCCAAGGAACGGCCATAGAGAACTTGGAGGCTCTATCAGCGAGGAGCCCTAGCGAAGGGTTCCTGCATGAGATCACGCAGAGCTTGGTGGCCGAGGCTAAAGGATGGGTGAGTTTAGCAGCCTATTTCAGTCCACTGATGGACTTAGGTCTCTCCTGTTAAATACATACCTAACTCCAAAGTGGTTAAGTCGCCATCAGATATTATATTGGGACGGCTCACAGATATCTGAGCAGGGTGCTTAGACAAGTTGCCAATCGCTAACGCTTAATCGTCAATTGTAAACGAAAGGCTAGTAACTGTCTCTGTCGCACTCACAGAATTAGATTTGGATAGAAGAAACAAGTTCATTCATTTGTATGGCGTCTCTCCTGTTACCTACATATGTATATGGAACGCTAGCCGTGTGGTGACGGCAGTAAGAATACATTTGTCACCACTCCAACTCCGAACCGGTGTCGTAAGAGTCGACTAAGGGATTGAAGTGTCACTGACCATTATTTTATAAAAGATTGATGATGGGCAGCAGCGTCATAAATGTCATCATAGTGGACACATTACTGCGATCGCCAATCCGCTTGCCCAACGTGGCGATTATGGGCTTTTGCCTCCTAAAGGTGAGTTTAAACCAAAAGAGCATTAGCTGTTCTAGCGCCCGTTCTACGAAATCAACCAATCACGTTTTGTGTACCGATCGAATTTCGTAGAGTGGGAGGTTAGAACAGCGAATGGTCTTTTAGTTTGAACGCACCTTTATGCGTCTATCATCATCATCATCATCATATCAGCCGAAAGACTTCCACTGCTGAACATAGGCCTCCCCCAAAGACTGCCACAATGACCGGTCCTGCGCCACCCGCATCCAGCGGACTCCTGCGACCTTCACCAGGTCATGCGTCTATACGCATAGTAAATAGACAGTGAATGCGAGATATCTTCGACTTGCGACACCCAAGGAACGGCCATAGAGAACTTGGAGGCTCTATCAGCGAGGAGCCCTAGCGAAGGGTTCCTGCATGAGATCACGCAGAGCTTGGTGGCTGAGGCTAAAGGATGGGTGAGTTTAGCAGCCTATTTCAGTCCACAGCTGGACTTAGGTCTCTCCTGTTACCTACAGATGTATATGGAACGCTAGCCGTGTGGTGACGGCAGTAAGAAGACATTTGTCACCACCCCAACTCCTGCGGGTGTCATAACAGTTGACTAAGTGAAGTGTCACTGACCATTATTTGATAAAAGATTGATGATGGGCAGCAGCGTCATCATAGCGGATACATTACTGCGATCGCCAATCCGCTTGCCCAACGTGGCGATTATGGGCTTTTACCTCCTAAAGCGTCTATACGCATAGTTAATAGACAGTGAATGCGAGATATCTTCGACTTGCGACACCCAAGGAACGGCCATAGAGAACTTGGAGGCTCTATCAGCGAGGAGCCCTAGCGAAGGGTTCCTGCATGAGATCACGCAGAGCTTGGTGGCTGAGGCTAAAGGATGGGTGAGTTTAGCAGCCTATTTCAGTCCACAGCTGGACTTAGGTCTCTCCTGTTAAATACATACCTAACTCCAAAGTGGTTAAGTCGCCATCAGATATTATATTGGGACGGCCGCTCACAAATATATGAGCAGGGTGCTTAGACAAGTTGCCAATCGCTAACGCTTAATCGTCAATCGTAAACGAAAGGCAGCTAGCTGTCTTTGTCGCACTAATATGCAAGAGTGACAGAGGGGAAAACTGCGATACGCTACTAAGCGTTAGCGATTGGCAACTTGGCTAAGCATCCTGGACTGTATATTCAACAGTAGCCGATAAAAAATGCAGTGTGGTGACGGTAAGAATACATTTGTCACCACCCCAACTCTTCGCTTGGGTGTCGTAAGAGACTATTATTTGCAGAGATCGGATTTTTGTGCGACATCCCATACTAAATGTCATCAGAATGACGTAAGTCACTAAGAATGTCGCAAATCCATCCGATCTCTGATTATTTGATAGAAGATTCATGATGGGCGGCAGCGTCATCATAGCGGATACATTACTGCGATCGCCAATCCGCTTGCCCAGCGTGGCGATTATGGGCATTTACCTCCTAAAGCGTCTATACGCATAGTTAAGAGACAGTGAATGCGAGATATCTTCGACTTGCGACACCCAAGGAACGGCCATAGAGAACGTGGAGGCTCTATCAGCGAGGAGCCCTAGCGAAGGGTTCCTGCATGAGATCACGCAGAGCTTGGTGGCCGAGGCTAAAGGATGGGTGAGTTTAGCAGCCTATTTCAGTCCACAGCTGGACTTAGGTCTCTCCTGTTAAATACATACCTAACTCCAAAGTGGTTAAGTCGCCATCAGATATTATATTGGGACGGCCGCTCACAAATATATGAGCAGGGTGCTAAGACAAGTTGCCAATCGCTAACGCTTAATCGTCAATTGTAAACGAAAGGCTAGTAACTGTCTCTGTCGCACTCACAGAATTAGATTTGGATAGAAGAAACAAGTTCATTCATTTGTATGGCGTCTCTCCTGTTACCTACATATGTATATGGAACGCTAGCCGTGTGGCGACGGCAGTAAGAATACATTTGTCATTACTCCAACTCCTGCGGGTGTCGTAAGAGTCGACTAAGGGATTGAAGTGTCACTGACCATTATTTGATAAAAGATTGATGATGGGCGGCATCGTCATCATGATGAGTAAATAAATAATTATACTCTAAACTAAACAATTAAATTTCAGAACACTTCAGACATCACCGCTGACGAGTCATCCCTGACGTGTCATGATGAACAACCACCTTCTGATCTAGAGGTAAGGATTACTCTATGTCCCCGGCGTCTATATTTCCGATATCATATAAGCCGTCAACCTTCAAGTCAAGGGTGAATAGCTACGAACAAATAAAACATGGAAGCCGCACGCCATACTAAATTGCCTTTCAAAAACGGTCCTGAATTCTAGTTGACAAGTGTCACCCCCTATTCTATGCATCACGGTAGTGAATTTCAATATCAACCTATAAAAACTTAAACAGCCATTTAAAAATAGTTGCGATTGGTCCGTTAAAGTTTTGATTAGCTATATTCTATAAACATTTTTCAAAGATGTTGCGCCGAAATATGCGCGGTGTTAAGACAAGCGCTATGTCCTATCTTGGCACAATTGAACAATTGTTTTTGGGGGCATTTTTGAGCTGGCGTTAGACGTCCATGTTATATATGGACGCAGGTCTGCCTATTCACCTTCTGGGCGAATTCACTCCATCGTAGGCCGCGTCTCTGCCCTCGGCTAGTCTGTGGCCATGATTAAACCTGTTTAAGAAATAATGACGAAAAAGATTTGCTAGTGCGCAATTTGCGTCACTGCTTGCCGTGAGGCCCTACTGATATACTCCCCGGGGTGGCACTGACAGTTCGAACTGAACGCTCTAGTTGGACAGGCCTGGTATAAGCAATCCCTGATAAGGGAGCGTTCAAGTATTACGTAACCCAATTTTTAAAGATTTTTGAACCCCCCTTCCCCCTTGTAACGCACCGTAATGTTCTTCTGTAGAAGAACGCTTAGAGAGGGGGGCCTCTCAGCGTTACGTAACACTCAAATGACCATTTTTACCCTAAAGTCGCAAAATAGGTTGCCAACTTGCAAGAACAAATTAAAAATTGCGACCAGACTAATACAAACGAGGGATTTCTCGTGAAACGTAACTGAAAAGGGTTACCAATTTGGGAGTTTTGATCCCCTAGTTTTTTACTTAAAAAAAAAAACAATGTAAGGAAGACCCCCTTCGCCCCTGTAACGCATCGTAACGTTTTACGAGACACCCGTCCCCCCAAAATTGCGTTACGTAATACTTGAACCACAGATGTCATATATACCATAGATCAAGCAAACGTATCTACTTAACGTGTCAAATGAACACAGTAAAATCCACTGAGTTGTCCATCTTTAATCGCAGCTTGCAGCTTTCGGGCGTCAAATTTTGTAAGTTGAAGTGAACAAAAACATTAATAATGCCTCCTTAAGTAATATTAATTGCAACAACACAAAAAAATATGAATACTCAAGGGCCTGAGACATATTTAAAATCATAGGCAAGTAACAACTTCAGTACAAAATCTGATACGCTCGGCCGCCATAGAAATGAATGAACTTGTTTCTTCTATCCAAATCTAATTCTGTGACTTGAACGCCCCCTAAGACTAGGCTCGTTTGACTCCATGTATTTCGAAAGAATTACATGAAGCATAATTCGGTAAAGTCTGACATCTAAGTACATTAAATTATCGTTTTTTAGGAGGAAGCAGCGGACGTCATATCATCTTGCAGCAATCGCGTGGACTGCGAGCAGATTTCCTCTTGGGTCGATGCTTTTGACCCTTATCTCTTCATAAAGCAGGTAAGTTTAATATTTTATTACTGCATTTTTGGGTTCCATAGCCAAAGCCACTTAAAGCATAAGAGGCTAATTTGCACGGAATATTAATTTAAAAAATGAATTACGTGAAAATTATGAAATATATAATAAATATACACTGTGTTTTTATTGATTTCCGTTAAATTAAAGGGAAGCTTTTTTAGATCAAAAATAATCAATTTATCTGTGAAACTAGTATCTTAACTCTTACTGTTATTGAGTTATTCAAAAAATAAGTTTAATGACTGAACAAGTGAATTGCAACCTCCTACGATATACTATTTGATAAGTAAGCCATGTTTGTTTTTTTTTTTTTTTCAATTATTATAAACAAAAATTGGGAGTCGCTACCGAGGCACGAAGTTCAAGAAAGGCAAAATGATTACTCATTTTTTTATCACTTCGGTAGCGACCCCTAATTTTTGTTTATAATAATTGAAAAAAAAACAAATATAATATAACAAAATGAGAGGGTGCCCCATAGAAAATTGCAATCGGAAGAGCAAAAAGCTCCTTTAATGGTTCGAACATCCCACAAAATTGCAAAAATAACAGTCACCCTAATGAGGATCCTCTAAATGGATCGAATCATGTCGAGCAATTATCGAACACGTTCGCCTCCGGTACTGTTTCACTAAGTGCTAATTGTTGGAAGGCCGTGATGCTGTCCACCGATTTTGTCTATGCATTTATTTTTGAATCTGACTTTACTTTCTTACTGATTGATGTACGGTGTCATAATAAATATATTCAATTTTTTCTCTCGTATAAATAAAACTCAATGTTTACAATTTAAAGTATTTAATTACTTATCCAGTTAATCCACCCCATCAGTGGTAGCAGAGCGTGGTTGCCTGCTTGGCAATGGATGTGTAATGTAATTAAAACCGTGAGTACGTATATGAGAAATTTTTGAAAATGAGCTCAAATCTACGAAGCATAGAATCGTTGACTAAATCAAATTATGATACCTGGTGCTTACAAGCGCAGGCGATTCTCATTAGATACGACCTATGGGAGTACGCTAGTGGTGAAAAAAGGTTAGCGGCAACTGCGACTGCCGATGAAAAAAGTACGTTCCTAAAGGAAGACTTAAAGGCAAGGTCAGAGCTACTTCTGCTTATATCTCCGCAAGAACTTAAACAAATTAAGGGGTGCAACACCTCGAAGGAAGTATGGGACAAACTAAAGTCTATACATCAAAGTTCAGGACCGGCGAGAAAAGCTACGCTGTTAAAGCAACTCGTACTAAAGAAAATGACTCCACATGAAGATGTCAGAGACCATCTAAATAATTTCATGGACGTAGTGGGTAAATTAGAAGACATGGATGTAAAGATTCATCCAGAATTGTTAAGCATAATGATGCTATATAGTCTACCTGCAAATTTTGATAGTTTCCGAACGGCGATTGAGTCGAGAGATGTTCTACCAACTCCAGAAATTTTGAAGGTAAAAATCATAGAAGAATATGAAGCAAGAAGGCAAACCGAAGCGAGCGAACCTCAGACTTCAGAAGCATTATATGCTAAGACAAAGAAGAAGGTACAATATTGCAATAAATGTAAGAAGAAAGGGCATTCCACAGATGTTTGTTGGTCAAAGAAGAGATTTAATAACCCGAACAAATCTAAAGGTCAAGAAGAGATGTTTAATGTTTGTCTGACAACAGATACGTTGAAATCTAAAAGCCATTTATGGTGTCTGGATAGTGGCTGCACGTCACACATGACGGGAGATAAAGGTATATTCTGTAACTTAATCCCCGCATCTGACACATTAAAACTAGCTTCTGAGAAACACACGACCGAAGTTAAAGGGAAAGGAAAAGTTGAACTCTATGCAAAGGACCGCAAGCATAATTTAACCGAAACATTGTACGTACCTGATCTGTCAAACAATTTGATATCCGTAAGTAAAATTACAGACCATGGCTATAAAGTTTTATTCGAAAAGGAACAAGCTAGTGTCATAAAAGACAGAAATGTTGTCCTGAAAGCAAACAGACGAAATGGATTGTACTATTTTACACCTGAAAAGCCGGAAGAGACAGCAAACTATACGGATAGAGCTGAAAGCGAGATTATGAAATGGCACAAGAAGTTAGGGCATGTAAATGAAAGAGATCTAAAGGAAATGGTCAAAAACAAAATGATGCGAGGACTCGACTTTAAAGAAAAGACTTTGGGTAATTGTGAGACTTGCATTAAAGGTAAATTTGCCACTCTACCATTTCAAAGCCATGATAGAATAATATCTACCGAAGTTCTTCAAGTAATTCACAGTGACGTATGTGGCCCATTTGAAAATGAATCAATGGCCGGATCAAAGTATTTCGTAACGTTCATTGACGACTATACAAGATACTGCTGTGTATACTTCATGAAAGAAAAGAGCGAAGTAATCGAAAAATTCAAGGAGTATAAAAACAATGTCGAACTGTTTCATAAGAAGAAAATTCAAAATCTACAATCGGATAATGGAGGTGAATACAAATCAAAAGCGTTTGATAAGTTTCTGAAAGATAACGGTATAGGCCGAAGACTATCTGCACCTTATACTCCACAGCAAAATGGCATGAGTGAAAGAAAAAATCGGTCGCTGATGGATAAAGCAAGATGTCTTATGCTAGATTCTAATATTCCTGCAAAATTCTGGGCAGAAGCAGTGAACACTGCGAACTATCTGATAAATAGAAGTCCAGCAAAAGCACTCAAAGTAAATTCTCCATTTGAGGAGTGGGTAGGCCGAACACCATCAGGAAATCACCTACACGTGTTCGGTAATAGAGCGTTTGTGATGAATAAAAACCGGAGAGGTAAATTCACAGCCAAAGCCACAGAAGGAGTATTCTTGGGATATGCGAGAAATGCGAAAGGTTTTAGAATATATATACCGGAAAAGGATGATGTTGTTATCAGCAGAGACGTAAAAGTAATCGAAAAGATGCATTATGATGACACTTGCTGAAAAACACGAAGACCGCACTCCAGAACCTGAAACAGAAAAAATCGAAATTGAAATAACGGAAAGTAGAAACAAAATTAATAACTTACCTTTTCAGGAAACTAATCTTCCTTCTTCCAGCTCCAGTCAAGATCCTGTTGAACCATCTCCTTCAAGTGAACAACCACAAAGAAACGTGAGGCTACCAGCATGGACCAAAGATTACGAGTTAAGTCGCTGCGTGACCATGTTTACGTCAGAAAACAATGACGACTATGACTGCTCTTTGCTTACATACAAAGAAGCTGTAACGGGCACCGACAGACAAAATTGGGAGAAGGCAATACAATCTGAAATGGAATCTCTACAGAAAAATAATACATGGGTATTAGTAGACAAGTCAGAAGCCAAAGGACATAAAGTTTTGTCGAACAAATGGGTATTTCGGATTAAAGATGACGGTACGTACAAAGCCAGATTAGTCGTACGTGGCTGCGAACAAAAAGGCAACCTGGATTTCGAAGATGTTTATAGCCCGGTAGTAAGTCAATCTGCCTTGAAAACTTTACTAGCCGTTGCCGCATCCAAATCTTACTACTTCATGACATTTGACGTCAAGACCGCTTTCTTGTACGGCGAGTTGACAGATGAAGTTTATATGAAATTACCTGTTGGCTATGACACTAACTGCAATACTACTGAAGTAGTTTGCCGATTGAAAAAATCGTTATATGGACTGAAACAAGCTCCATTTACATGGAACAAAACATTTAGCGATGCTTGATTTGGGATTCAAGACTATCAAAACCGATCGATGCGTTTTCATAAACGAAGATAAGTCAATAATAATAGGATTATTCGTCGATGACGGACTTGTCATAGGAAATGACAAGAAAAAGATCGAAGCAATTTTGAAAAAACTTGAAACCAAATTTGAAATAAAAAAAAATCTAAATCCAAGTACTTATCTGGGTATGGAAATAAACAACTCTAAAGAAGGAATAATTCTTACCCAGACATCTTATATAAATGACATACTGGAAAAATATAATATGAAGAATGCCAAACCTTGTGACACGCCCGCAAGTAGCGAATCAAAGTCGGTACATGAAACCGCCCAGGAGAAGGAATATCCCTATAGGGAGGCAGTGGGCAGTTTGCTATACCTGTCAACCAGAACAAGACCAGATATCGCACAAGCGGTCAATCAAGTTAGCAGAAAGGTTGAAAATCCAACTAAGGAAGACGTGACAAAAGTCAAGAAAATATTTAAATATTTAGTCGGGACTAAAAATAAAGGCATTTTATTCAAACGAAACCAACCGATAGAGAGCATCGATGCCTACAGCGACTCAGATTATGCTGGAGACCCATTGACACGAAGAAGCACTTCTGGCTCGGTGCTTATGATTGTTGATGGACCTATATCTTGGACATCTAAAAGACAACCTATCGTGGCATTATCGTCAACAGAAGCCGAGTATATAGCAGCAGCAGACTGCTGTAAAGAGGCTTTATACCTAAAATCCCTATTAAATGAGATAACAAGCATGGACTGCAAAATAAACTTGCATGTTGACAACCAAAGCTCAATTCAGCTTGTGAAGTCTGGAGCTTTCAATAAAAGGTCAAAGCACATAGACGTGCGTTACCATTTTATACACGAGCACTTCGTGAGTGGACTGATCAATATCAACTACTGTCCGACAGACGTACAGTTAGCTGACGTAATGACAAAGCCACTGTCAAAAGTCAAGTTTGAAAGACACTGTGCAAGATTGATGCATACAAATAGAGACGTGTCTCAGCAACGGGTCTCCCTCGAGATCCCTAACATCGTTTGTCCTAAAATCACTTGCCCGAACTGTTTTGCACTAATGGGCATTAGCCCTATCGATCAGTTGCAATAACACTCATTTTCCATAATGTAATGATTGTCCTAAAACTCACTTGCCCAAATAATTTTTTACCATAACTGTTAAAAACCCTAATGTTATTTTCCATATTCTTCGAAATCCCTAATAACGTTTCACCTCATGTCATTTAGCCTAAATGTTGTTGTCCTAAGAGACAGAAGCCCTAGCGATCAATAGCCATACCTAACGATATTTAATCATAATGTCGGTAATGGTTACACAATTTTTTTTTAATTTTAGAGAGATATTGGCTCCTGAATAAAATTTGGGGGTGCCTGTCGTGTCGCATAACGTCGATTGTCCTAAAATTTTTTGGCCGAGGATGTATGGCATAATGTTACATGGCATTATACTACTTGCTTAGCCTACTTAATTTTGCGCATACACGTTTAAAATACCTACACCATATTTATTCTAATATTGATTACTCGAATGTCGAATGACCTAAAGCATAATAATCCTAATGTTCATTGTAATAAATATTGTTTTCCCTACTACTCGAACTGTCAATTTTCACTGCGCCTACTTTTATCATGTCCGAAATTCATTCAAAAAGGCATTTTAATAACAACATGCAAAACATTTGAACAACAGGGTGAATGGTTAAAAAAAAATGTTCAAGTAATAAACCAGGGTAAAACCGACGTGGATTGGTTAGGTTTCGAAACTAGGGCGGAGTGAATGGCGTAGTCTTTAAATACTTAAGTATTTTTAATCAATTGTTTACATATCCTCATACTAACAAAGCCAAAAAAAGGGGGGGACGGGGGGGCGAAGCCTTAAAAAAGAAATAATCTGGACATCCCCTACCTTAACCTGGATAGGTTCGTTAGGTACCTTTTATCCCTTAAAGCGGAAATAGAAGCCCCGCGCAGCGGGGTTTCGTCGACCGGTTCCCAGGTCAAAATTGCTCACTTAAATTCTTTGGACAACAGGGCGAATTATTCAGTAATAGTTAAGTATAAGGAATAAAAAAATATTTTTAAAGCTAGTTAAAGGTAGGTAATCACTATTAGTACATTAAATAGTAGGAACATCACCATTATGCACAATCATTTTTCGATACATATAAATTAGACACTAAAATCATTAGGACAAACAATATTAAGGAACAACCAAGTTAGGATTAACAATTTCGGCATAGCAAAAATATGCGCAACAATGTTTAATGCCATTCATTTTTCGGCGTAAAGTTGTTATGCGACAAATTTTTCGAAATAAAAACATTATGCCACCCAATATAGACCCAAAATTTGGTTTTGGATATCTTGGTAATTATAAAATTAGACAAGTTGTCCATACAAAACATGCTTATTTTAGCGTCCTCTATACGATAGCATAAAAAAATACGTGTTATAATGACACCACCCCCATCAAAAAAATTCCCGCGCCCCCTTTGCTATACTCTGACCCGTCAGGTCAGCAGCTTACAGATATAGGATAAACTGCAATAGGCCATACAGAGTTAGGAAATACGATTATTAGGATTATCGATCATTAGGCTTACTGACAATTATGATAAATGACTATTATTGCATATCACGTTAGGATGAATAATTGATATGGAAAATGATAATTAGGATATAACGCATTAGGGAAAACAAAAATCATCCATACGATATTAGGAAAATTAAAAATATGGCATATGAGCGTTAGGACAAATGATCATTCGGACATAAAACGTTAGTGAATGTAAAAATAGGTCAAAAAACGTTAGGGATCCAGATATAGATCCCTCAGCAACATGGGCGGACATCAGGAGAAGGTGTTGGAAGGCCGTGATGCTGTCCACCGATTTTGTCTATGCATTTATTTTTGAATCTGACTTTACTTTCTTACTGATTGATGTACGGTGTCATAATAAATATATTCAATTTTTTCTCTCGTATAAATAAAACTCAATGTTTACAATTTAAAGTATTTAATTACTTATCCAGTTAATCTACCCCATCACTAATACTATGCCGATCGAAGTTATATGATAGAAATCTTATGCCAGTGACACGCATGTGTGACCGAAAAGATTCTACTCCTATGCCGGCGACACAGCACTGTGTCAAAAACGTACGTATTTTTATGCCACTGGCATAGGAGTGAGAACTTGATTGATGGCATAAGAATAAGATTACTTTGATCACGTATGTGTGACACTGGCATAGGAGTACAGTTTTTTCGATCACATATGCGTGTCACCGGCGTCGAACGTGTTAAATTACGTGAGTAACCCGTTTGGTAAATATTGAAATATGTTGTTAGTTGCCGCCACTGGAGTCCGTAGCCACGGGCGCCCTACGGGCCCGATATCCGGCGTTGCCTCTTAAGACTAGAACCAGCCCCGACTTCAGTCTGGTAAGTACTACGGCTTTTTATAAAAAAAGATTGGTGCGAGGACATTGATTTAGAATATATAAGTGGATCCCCAAACAGCTAAAAAAATGGCCCCAAAAATGGGCTGCAAAAGTAAATATTGCGGTCCTTTTGCTTCGCTATTCAGTTCTGACAGTTGACATTTGGTCACCTACGGTATAGCATCATTATTCCTTAAACATAAAAAGTTTCGACTATTTTGCGGTGTTGTTCGCAAATTTGACACTTATTGCTCACTTCACAAAGTTTTTTATTCTTTGAGTTTTTTTTATTATAGTTTATTGTAAGTGAGCGTTATTAGCTTCAACTGAAACATGATAGAAATGACTTTTAGTGCCACTTTTCTTGGTTTTTAGGGTTCCGTAGCCAAAATGGCAAAAACGGAACCCTTATAGATTCGTCATGTCCGTCTGTCCGTCTGTCACAGCCGATTTACTCGGAAACTATAAATGCTACAGTAATGAAATTTGGTCACGATATGTGTTGTATAAACCGCTACAGGATTATGATACTATATTGTAAAAAAAATCATTGGGGTGGGGGCCCTCCATACATGTAACTGAGGGATAGAAAAAAATTTTTTGTTGTATATAAGCGTGTGGGGTATTATTAGAAAGGTCTTTGAAAATGATATGAAGGTTTATAAATCTCTTTTTTATTTAAGCAAATCGTTTTCGAGATATCCGCTCTCAAAGTCTGAAAAATGTGTCCCCCCCACTCTATTTTTTAAACAACGCGATATAAAATTATAAATAAAATATATGTTACGCACATTAATAAACTCTATCAACGATTTTTAGTTTCATTAAATTATCTCTTATAGTTTTTGAGGTAGGTTGATTTAACTGTATTTTTTTTAAAGATAAATTGATAATGGTACGGAACCCTTCGCGCGCGAGTCCGACTCGCACTTGGCCGGTTTTTTTGTTTGGCTCTGTGCGTCCATTTATTATTTAATGTCATTGTGCGAGGAGCTCAATTTTATACAGGCGTTATGACATTGTGCCGACTTTGGTGGTTAAAAGTTTATATTTATCGTTACACCTGACAACCGAACGTATACATCATAGCCAAAATAACATCGGAATTTTAATCAAAATCGCAAGGAATCTCGTCTGCGTGGTGAAACATCCATTTTGAAGTCATTGGATGTTGTGGTTGTGTGTAGGCCTAGTGACAACCCTAGCCTAGAAGTGAATAATCAAGATCAAGTGCGGGTAGTTCGAAAAACCCGCGCAGCTCGAAGGTGTTGATACATTCTCTCGTCAGTCTGCCTGCGACCACGGGTGTAACGTCATGCCCGAAACGTCACGATAATATTAAACGTAAAACGCGATTAAGAGCCGTTTGTCGTTAAAATATGTTCATATTTGACTTTGAAATTCCTTCAGGTACTAGATTTGGACGAGACTTTGGTCCACTGCTCCCTGCAAGAGCTGCCGGATGCCAGCTTCCACTTCCCAGTACTCTTCCAGGACTGCAGATACACGGTGAGTACTGTAATCATTGTGGGTGACAATAGGCTACTTGACTCATCAATTTTAGTGCAAAAAAATATTATTTTCTGTAGTATTTATTGAAAAAATCAATATTTTTCGATTACGGTGTATTAAAAGTGTTTGATGGGTACATATTTTTAATTGAAAAATTTGTTTTATTTTTTTAAATTTCGTACTCTGGAAACGGTGTCGGCCATGATGTGACGTCATAGGATCTTAAACTAACTTCATGTCGGATCTTATACGAGTGAAATTCGCCATGGACATGTAGGCATGTAGCTTTGCTGTGACATTGACATAACATAAGTGACATGTCAAATGTTTGTTTTCGGTTTGAGTGACGTCACACCACAGATAATCTAAGCATTAACATGGCTAGTTTCGTTTTCGCGCGGTAACGAAAGTTTAAACTTTAAGTTATAATTATGCGGTTTTGTAGGTCGTGAAAAAATATATTTATATTTTTTTTCCGTTAATCAGATATTGATTAATAATATACGACAAACTTTAAAAATGGGTCAAGTAGCCTATTGAATACCGTAAAGTCGGGTTACATGTATTAGCAAAATATTAGAACAAGATTATTTGGTTGACATCGTTTAGTTCAAATTTAGATGCCATCATATTTATTTAAGTCAATCAAAGCGGTTTTTTTGTGTGGGCAATGTTACCCCCTCGGGCTAATGTAACCTGACTTTACCGGTACTAGGCTTTATTATTATGCCAGCCCCCTCGTTATGTGAAATAGATTATAAAGGTTTAATTAATACACAGTACTATTAGGGCCAATCAACTTTTCGATCGACACTATTTTGACCCGTAACGCAGGTGACAGTTTCATCAAGTTTGTTAGAAAAAATGCTTATAAATTGTACATGCGTTAGGCCCCACACAAGTTCACATATCGATACATTTAGGTTCCAACTGTTTTTCATTGTAAACGTGTATAGTATTCATTGACGTATATTTTGTAAGGTCATGAAAAGTAACGCAGGAGAAAGAAAATATGTCGATACAAAAGTTGATTGGCCCATTAATTATCCCTAGATCTTTCTGGTACAATAGAGATGATGACTGTAGTATCTAGACTATCTAGTAGTATCTCCACTCGTTTCGTGTTTAGTTTTTTTCGCACTTGTATAGTAATGTAATATTTCAGTCCAGGTGGTGTTTTTTTTACGCACTAGTGCGAGAAGTGCATCATTTTTTGTCGGGTCGAAACTTCGGAGGGCCATCTATATCTACATATAATGAAAAACGTCGTACGATACACTAACTACACTGTATGACTGTATGACGCACTTCTCGCACTAGTGCGTAAAAAAGCACCACCTGTACTGAAATATTATATTACTAAACACGTGCGAAAAAAATGAAGCACGAAACGAGTGGAGATAAATTAAAGCACGACTGAAGGGAGGAAAATTTCATGCCTTTTTTCTAGGAACACAATACTGAAAAAACCCTTAAACGGAGAACAACCATTAAAATTTCACCTTGTAATAAAATTAATTTAATAAATAAATAAATATCTTGGGGACAGCTTACACAAATCAACCTAGTCCCACGGTAAGCTCAATTAAGGCTTGTGTTTTGGGTACCAGGCGACGATATATATAATAGATAGATACGTATAGATCTTATCTTATTTGCGAGGCCCTTATGGATACACTTCGACCCATTGGGATCTTTTGTGTAATTGCCCCCTGTTTCGCCTACCCCAGCGATTGTTCTATCAACTCAATATGTTTGAGGATGGACCCTAGCGGTAACGTTTTCACCTCCTTCGGTTCTAGATAACCTGTTCCGAAGTCTTTCATCCTTTGTCTGGCGAGGGCATGACATTCGCACATCAAGTGTTTCATTGTCTCTTCTTCCTCGCCACACATTCTACAGTCTATGCTGTCAGAAAGACCCATTTTGGCCAAGAGAGTTTTGACCCCAAAGTGTCCCGTAAACATATATACTATACGTATAGATACTTAGATACATACACAGCCATGACCAAGGAACAAACATTTGTGATAAATAAATTCACAAAGAATGCCCTCGCCGGGATTCGAACCCGGAACCTCCAGCTTCGTAGGCAGGGTCACTACCAACTAGTCTACAGAGGCTGACACAAAAATTTGAGTTGTTCACAAAAATATATGTCCAGGTATTCGTCCGAACGCGTCCCCACTTCGCAGAGTTCCTAGCGCGAGTATCCCGCAACTACGAAGTCATCTTATTCACCGCCAGCAAGAGGGTGTACGCCGACCGCCTTCTCAATTTACTGGACCCGGAGCGACGCTGGATTAAGTACAGGTAAATTATTTCCATGATAATCACCAAATTAAAATGGTGGCCAAATAAATGCTGGTGGTAGGACTTCGTGCAGGTCCGCCCGGATAGCTACCACCGTCTTACCCGTTAACCTGCCCCAGCTATCTGAAACACAGCAATGCCAACACTGCTATTTAGCGACTGGCATAGATAGAGGCAATCCATCTAGGTCCTCAGGGTAGGCAGCGCATAGGCAATTTTTTGATCACATGGTTCCTGCTTTCCATCAGGTGGGCTGAGAGCTCAGTTGCCTACCTTCGTCACATAAAAAAAATTAAACGATTTAAAAAACGGCTTTTACCGATTTTTTTTTAAGATCAGATCTTGTATTGGTGTCAATAGAACCATATCAGGGCTCCACCCATTCAATAAAAAAAAAGTCGGTTAAACACACTGTTTACGATGCTGGATTAAGAACAGGTAAATTATTTCCACGATAATCACTAGGGGTCGGAACGGAACTATAGGTGCAAAACAAGTGGACTTGACATAGCACATACATCCATAAAATACACATATCTACACAACCACACATTGTATTTTTTTGGTTCCGAGATAGGGAATAAAATTTAATACAGATTTTCAATAATATTCGTATTTTTCTTGGCTAAAGTGTTCCAATGTGTCAATTTTAAAGTTTTGCACCCATAGTTCCGACCCCTAATAATCACTAAATTAAACAATTTAAAACTTCTTTGAGCGTTTCAACCGCCGCGACTTCGGTGGCAACATTATTACGTGATTTCCGTGGGTATCTCATATTATTTTAGGATATCTTGGTAATTGTCTACTACGTCTACCAATATATCCAAAAGTTCATACATCTCTTAAGGGATTCGTGTGATAAGACTGCCACCGAAGTCACGGCGGTTGAAACGCTCGGAGACATCCATCTGTCAGATAAATGTTATAATTTTAACTAACGGATGCTTTTAACTGAGGAATAATCAGCCCATAATCTCATTATTTTCATTACTCAGGTTATTCCGAGAGCACTGCCTGCTCGTGAACGGGAACTACGTGAAGGACCTCTCGATCCTGGGCCGTGACCTTCGCAAGACCGTTATAGTGGACAACAGCCCACAGGTACGTAGTACTAGTATATCCTAATCCTAAGGGCCACGGGCCCCCGATACAAGAGAAATATCCAAAATTTGTCATTGCATATTGCAATTTTTACCTACTCGGCAGGCAATAAAGTTGATTTTATTCGTTCGAAATGTTTACAAGATACAACAACTGTTCTAATCTGCGACCATATATAACATGGACGTCTAACGCCAGCTCAAAAATGTCCCCAAAAACAATTGTTCAATTGTGCCAAGATGGGCAGGACATAGCGCTTTTCTTAACACCGCGCATATTTCGGCGCAACATCTTTGACAAATGTTTATAGAATATAGCCAATCAAAACTTTGATGGACCAATCACAACTATTTTTAAATGGCGGTTTAATTTTTTATAGGTTGATATTTCAATTCATTACCGAGATGCATTGCAGATAGGGTGACACTTGTCAACTAAAATTCGGAACCGGTTTTTAAAGGCAATTTAGTATGGCGTGAGGCTTCCATATTTTATTTATTCGTAGGTTCTAATTTACTAGAATTTTTTTTTTTTCGATGTGAATCAGTACTACAGGATGACTAAGAAGTATGTGTGTATGACTAAGTATATGAGTAAGTAGGTAGGACTGTGCGTCTTACGAGGGTTTCACATAGTTGTGTTCGGTCGCTTTCTGTGCTGCATTGGCAAAAAACTACGAACAAATTAAACATGGGAGCCGCACGCCATACTAAATTGCCTTTCAAAAACGGTCCTGAATTTTAGTTGAAAAGTGTCACCCCCTCTTCAATGCACCACGGTAATGAATTTCAATGTCAACCTATAAAAACTTAAAACGCCATTTAAAAATAGTTGTGATTGGTGCATCAAAGTTTTGATTGGTTATATTCTTTAAACTTTAGTCAAAGATGTTGCGCCGAAATATGCGCGGTGTTAAGAAAAGCGCTATGTTCTGCCCATCTTGGCACAATTGAACAATTGTTTTTGGGGGCATTTTTGAGCTGGCGTTAGACGTCCATATTATATTCTGGTCGCATGGAAAAAATCAAAGTCGGTCGTTTTCTGCATAACTGTGGTCAATTATGCTTAAAGGTGCATTCAGAAACGCATTCGCTACTAAAACCCCCTACTCTACGAAATTCGATCGTTACACAAAACGTGATTCGTTGATTTCGTAGAGTGGGGGATAGAATAGCGAATGCTCGTTTGGTCTGAATGCGCCGTGGATGAGCATGGTAACGTAGAAAGTTAAAAAGAATATCTTATTAATTTAATTTCGGTTTCCAGGCCTTCGGGTATCAGTTAGAGAATGGGATCCCAATCGACAGCTGGTTCGTGGATCGCAGCGACAATGAGCTGCTAAAACTGCTGCCTTTCCTCGAGGACCTGACCACGGTTAGTCACCATTATTCACCTTCTAGCTCCTTCTAGCATCGAAAAAATGATTGTGTCGCCACTCGCTGGTTAGACTCTATACTACGTGCCCATGAGGAAAGGGAACAAATTCAACAGCGGATTTCTGACCAAATTTGTAGTTAAAAATGTCACATGAAGTTTTCTGGATTCAGTTTATTTTAAGAGAAAATTAGATTTTTTCTTAAAACCTTTAAAATACATAGACAGCCATGCCCAAAGAACAAATATTTGTGATAAATAAATACACGAATAAGGCTGTCGCCGGGTTTCGAACCCGGAACCTCCAGCTTCGTATGCAGGGCTACCAACTAGGCTACATGTTTACACAAATCGACCTAGTCCCACGGTAAGGCTATCAGTTGGAGAATGGGATCCCCATCGACAGCTGGTTCGTGGATCGCAGCGACAATGAGCTGCTGAAACTGCTGCCTTTCCTCGAGGACCTGACCACGGTTAGTCACCATCATTCACTTTCTAGATCATTCTAGTATGATCAAACCGCGATTAAAGTCTAACCAGCACAAGAAATCCCGGCAAATTAAAAAAAAATGACCTGGCAACAAATTCTCTTCCAAATTAAATGACAGTTTCACAATGACAGGTTAATTGTTAGACAAAATTGTTGCCCAAGCAAGCCCGAAGTACACGTCGGGCTTTGGTCGCGGGTACTCCATGATGAAGATCCTCTAAATGGATCGAAACATGTCGAGCAATTATCGACTTACGTGAGTAACCTACGTACATAGTGTAGCTGCTTGAAAAACACAAATAATGTATACTTAATGTAAGTGTGTGTAATAGAGTGCTTTTTATTTTTGCAATTTTGTAGGATGTTCGAACCAATAAAAGAGCTCTTTGCTTTCCCGATTGCAAAATTCTATGGGCCTCTCATTTTATTATTTGATAAGTAAACCATATTTGTTTTTTTTTTCAATTATTTTAAACAAAAATTAAGGGTCGCTACCGAAGTAATAAAAAAAAGACTAATTATTTTGCCTTTCTTGAACTTCGTACTTCGGTAGCGACCCCTAATTTTTGTATAAAATAATTTAAAAAAAATGGTTTACTTATCAAATAACAAAATGAGAGAGTGCCCCATAGAAAATTGCAATCAGGGGAGCAAAGAGCTCCTTTATTGGTTTGAACATCCTACAAAATTACAAAAATAAGGAGCACTCTATTATACACATTTACACTTACATTAAGTATACATTATTTGTTTCAGAAGAGCAAAGAGCTCCATTATTGGTTCGAACACCCTACAAAATTGCAAAAATAACATTCACCCTAGTGTGTAAGTGTAATACTTTAATGTTTTTTCACAGAAAGAAGACGTCCGCCCACACATCCGGGACAAATATCGACTCTTCAGTTACCTTCCCCCCGGATAAAATACAGTAACTATACTCCATCAATATTCAGACATATAACTATATTAAGGGTCTAAAAATCTTCGTCAAATTTCGCTCATTTTAGCGAGCGCCTTGTTAGTTCTATTGGGAATCGCGTGTTCAATTGCTATTTGAGATTTCACGTTAAATTATTAATTTCTGTATTTTATGGTGTTTACATATTAGCTACCGATACCTTAACTTCATAAAGCCCACCATAGTTACTCTTCTTAATCTGAGCCTTGTTGATTAGTAAATTAGTAAAAATTTCGTTGGTTTTAAAAAGCAATGAAACAACAGAAATTCCGTAATACTAATTGGGTAGTCCAAAATCTTCCAACTATGGTCCGAAACTAAGTCAAATATCTTAGATTTAGTGTAATTATTATTATTATATTATTGACGCAGTTATTACACAAAGTCTCCTCATTAATTATTAAAAAACGTAGATAAAACTAAAGTAAAAGATTTCCATTGATGCTTAATTACAAGTTGAACTTATAGACCATAGTTGTAGTACCGGACTATAGTTGTATGGTTTTACGGTTCTACTTTAATTGGTTCATGAATGATTCAAATTGGATTGCAACAACTATGTACATTGTAATGTTCGTTGGGTTTTACGAGGATAATATGCATTTTGTCAATCACAACGATCAACTATCTCTATGGGACACATATTGATATTATTTAAAAAATATTTCGCCTTCCATACAAAGCGGTCCGATCGTATACGATAAGCGAAAAGTGATAAATTTATGAGAACGAAAAGTCACGTGATCATTACCATACATTATGGTCATGTGATTCTTTTATTTGGAACTGTAATTTTAATACATTTATTACTATATCACTTATCGTATTTACATAATGGAACCTTAGCTATGCTTGCAGGTTTAGATTTCTGTATTTCGTTATAAGTCTCATAGGGAAGGTTGTTCGTTTTCATGAGCACATCCATACCTTAAGGTATTGGTAACTAATTTAAAAACAACCTGTATAATCAACAAATTAGACCCTAGGCCAGATCTAGAACTGTGTCAAAGTTACAAGCCCCTTATTCATAAAAGTCTCCTAACCTAGCTAATAAGTATAGCTTGTCCCTTTTCCTCTTAGAAATATTGATAAGACGGAAAAGGACAATCAATACTCCCCATTCATTCTTAGTTGTCCTATTTAGTAAACAACTTTTCCCCTCACTAGCTCGTAAAGCGCTCGTTTATCATTTGATACGAGCGGGTAAAAACGCTTTTTATACACATGTGAATAAAGTAATTTGATCATGCTCTAATTCCTATGGTCCTATGGTATAAGTGGATCTGTATGACTGTAGTAAACATACGCAATTGGAGCTCCTATGTTAAATTGGTCAATTTTTTTGGTGACTTTGTAAGCCATTGACTATATTTAAGTACCAGGCCCCTATACCACAAAACTTTACAAGCGTACAATTCTACAAAATTGTCAACTTTTTGTATGGGAATTTATACAATTTTGTGGAATTGTACGCTTGTAAAGTTTTGTGGTATAGGTCACTGGAGTAACTCTACTACGATACGTTTCGACATTGAGTTTTAAATGGTTTCTTTAAGTTAATTTACATTTGGATGAGATTTGTAATCATATTTCCTCGCGATAGTGAGGGGAAAAAAGTTGTATTACACTTGGCGGCAAAGTTTGTTCAACTGTCGTGCCTTGAGACCTTCGCAATGCTCAAGATTCCAGTTTTTTGAACCACTCGCTACGCTCATGGTTCAATTTTGGAATCTTTCGCTACCTCAGGTCTCAATATTGGCACGACAGTTAAACAACAACTTTGCCTCTGTATAGTAAGTAACTATTCTAACTTACAAGTACATTTTCTGCCACAAACTGCTATTTATATGATAAAAATAAATGTTTGACTTAACTATTGACTCTGTTATATTAATATAAGCAAACATGAGAATTTTCCAGCAATATAGATTTGGAGGTTAACGCACTGGTCTCACCGCGAGCTACCAAGCTATGAACTATCGGCTATAAACACGAACAAAAGATACGCGCTCCCGTGTAAATAAAAGAGATATATTTTATCGTGTTTATAGCTAATATTTCATAGCTTAGTAGCTCGCGGTGAGACAAGTTCCTAAGAAGTTGTTTACTAAATAACAAAATAAGACAACTGAGTATGAACTATACTTGCCGAATGGCCTAGGATCTCAATTGATACTTTAACACAGATCCCAGTAATTTAGAAATTTGGAATGTCTGAATATGACTTTAAGTTCCGTAATGTAAAACTATCGAATATTTGAAATGTGGAAATGTTATGAGTTGTCTTTGTCAATTAATAATCATGGCTAGAAAGAGATGAATGGAAGGTAAAAGAGAGAAAATGTGTACCAAAACAAAAGTGAAGCAATATGAAATTTAGGAAAAAAATGGAATTGATATTGAATTCAGAAAAGTACAGATATTCGATAATTTTATATTATTGCCTATTAATTAAGATGTAACATTAGAATCTGACTACAATTTTAAATGTATGATTATAAATTAAGTTTAAAAATGATTCGAACTGAATTTCAATCGAGTATTATGGAAAAAATATTTTCTTTAAGTTATTGTTAAGTGGAATATAAAATTTATATTTTTTCAATTTGGCATCTGTGATTTTTTTAATTGTTTTTATAATTGAAATTGCGTTTAGTACAGTGCTCTTAGGTTCAAACAACAATTTGGTTTAAGTCCACTGCTGGACGTAGGCCTCTCCTATTACCTATGCGAATACTTATAAATCTTATAATACACTATTAAAAAGTGGAATTCTTTACCGGCGCATGTGTTTTCGCATACCTATAAGTTGGGACCCTTTAAACGAAGCGTAAAGAAAGCGGTGTGCGATCTATATACCTCGATATTTTTCTAGCAGGAACGAGGGATTAACAAAATTAAACATCGACATAATTGTTGTCGATGAGTACACCCTGTTTTCATAAAAATACTAACTTCATTATACCAGAAATTTAGGAACCATTTAGGCTTTGTTTTAAATATCTAATACTTCATATTAATTATTTCCTACGGCTTTTAGAGTAAATTTTATTAGTATTTATTAATTTGATGGGTAAATACAAATTATGAGAAAAATAATGTATCATTTTGAGTAGGTATAATTTGCATTCTTGTAAGTTATCTTAATATATTTGGCTACGGTGAATTATTTTTTTATTAAATTTATTTCTCGACCACTGTAAGACTTATCGATCAGTTATGTCGATGTTTAATTTTGTCAATCTCTAGTTCCTGCTAGAAAAATATCGAGGTATAGCGATCTAATATGACATTTACATACGCTACAACGCGCACGTCACGCACACTGATCCAGTGTGGCATGGCCTTAGTGTTAAAATGTAAATAAAAATACTCTTAAAATAAACTTTCGAAATTGAATAGTGCAATGCAGAATTGCACTATGCTAACCGAATTATTTCTCTGAATACCTATTCCGCCTATATTTGTATGAATGATACGCAGAAAACGTCTGCGTTGTTATTGTTTTTTTACATAAACATCATCATCATCATCAGCCTGTGATAGCCTCTCCTATTAACTATGCGTATAGACGCATTAGGAGGTAAATGCCCATAATAGCCACGCTGGGCAAGCGGATTGGCGATCGCAGTAATGTGTCCACTATGATGACGCTGCTGCCCATCTTAATTTTTTTTTCAAATGTCCTGCTGTAATGTTCGACCAAGATAAACTAACACCGTTTTAGAGGACCGTGAGCTCTAATAATATTCCGATTTTGTTATTGTCCTGTTCACACTCGCGCGTGATGCAGGCGTGTGAGCAGTATAGGTAATAAAATCGGATTATCATTCGTCGAGCTCATGCACGAACTATTAAAAAAATACTATATCACAAAACTATGAGGCCATTGAAGGTATCAAAAAACCACTGCCCGGTTCGAAAAAACTTGATGATAATGAAATTGGTAATTAACCCAGATAAGCCTGAAACTAAAAAATGTGACTTCCGGATTTTTTACGATAAAGTGATTAATTGTCAATAAAACACAACAATAATCCAAAAAAAAAAGAAAAAAAATCGGAGTTATAACCTTATAACACGTCGGCGTAAGTGGGTTAAAAAGTTATACAATATACATTCCCTATTTCGCAAAAGCTAACTTCTTTGATCTTATTATTTAGTTCTTATCATTCGGTAACTAAGTTAATAAGGAAAACATAATAAAATAATAATTTTCCTATTTACTGCCATTTGAAAATTGTGACTAACATTGGTTGCGTAAATAGACGATATCGTTCGATAACTTAGATTTCTTAACTATAACGCGTAGAAAAATATAGAGTGTAAAAACAAATGAAATATTATACAATGATCTTGCATACAATTAATAAAGTTATATTAATAATTTAATGTATGTTGTTTTGTTTTTTTGTGAGGATTTATTGATGACCTATTTATATGCTCATAAAGTACGTTTTGAAGCGAGAATTACGAGTATGTACCTACTAATCGATCATTTACCAAATCGATATCAAAATATCAATTCATAAAATCGGGGACTTTACACTCGAAGTTGTAGACGATTATGATTACCTAGGACAAAACCATCCACTTAGGTAGGCACAACTTAGATCTGATATAAGTCATTATTTTGAAATTCAAGTGTGATGCCATATTTATATAGCCAGGTCTGCCAGGTCTATTAAAGTGACACGGCGATACTCGCCCGGCTATCGGCTGTCACCGCCGGGCGAGTATCGCCGTATATATTTTATTTATACGGGAGTGCGTGTCTTTTGTTCGTGTTTATGGCACTGATCTCACCGCGACCTACCTACTAAGATATGAACTATCGGCTATAAACACGAACAAAACATACGCACTCCCGTGTAAAAAAAAAGAGAAACGGCGATACTCGCCCGGCGGTGATAGCCGTTAGCTGGGCGAATATCGCCGTGTCTCTTTTATTTACACGGGAGTATGTATCTTTTGTTCGTGTTTATAGCCGATAGTTCATAGCTTAGTAGCTCGTGGTGAGACCATTGCCTTTTTACTCTATGCTATAAAGTTAATAACTATGACTTTCTATCATTTCGTGACGTCATACAGTATATCGTAAATGTTAATCTCAGTTCTCTACTGACGTTTCTAAGGGCACTGTACTAAACTCGGTATTAAAAGATTATGTACAATCAATATCTTATCTTAGAATTTACGAACATGCATGCTTTTGAACCAGTGAAATTTGACACTCATTTTTTGCCACTTATAAATGTCTCTTAACTTAGCAAGCTAAGTATCGATAAGTTGTCCCTTCCCGTTTTAGAAATCTATAAAGGCCAAGCCATACCATATGCGTTTGCAACACGTGTGCGTGGCGTGCACGTTGTAGAGTATGCAAATGTCATAGTAGATGATACACCGCTGGTCGCGCGCTCGTGCACGCCACGCAAGCGGTTTGCCATCTAATATGATATTTACATACGCTACAACCCGCACGCCACGCAGACGCATCCGATGTGGCTTGGCACGACGAACGAAATAGAAAAATATAGGCTCCACAGTTTTTTGGGTAATAAGCATAAAAAAAACTTAATTATTTTTTACACCACCTATTCGAATACACCTTTTCTTCCCTGCTAGGAGGGATCAAAGTGGAATTTTTCTGTTCAAGGACTTTCTATTGCCAGCCTAATAAATGACCATGAAATATGAAAATAAACAGTACGTTCATAATTGATAAAAATTTCTTCAGAGTCAATTATTTGCATAAATATTAAATATGTGATACATCTTTTATTTTTCTCATAGGTGGTGTGAAAAGCAGTATGTGTCACACGGTATCAAAATGATTTCGTCTTGGGCGTTAACGCTTGAATCCATCATTACGTTCAGGATTCAATATACGCCCACGTCGGAAATATATCATTTTGATCCCTTCTGACACAATCTACTATTGTAGAGAAGTTTATACGCCCATCTCTTGACGCTTTGACTTTTATATATGTAAATGATAGGAATAACTAAACTGATTTATTATTACGTATTTATAATTAGAATTTTCCGTACTAAGACGCAAAAGGAGATTAAGTTATCTTGAGGTAAAGTAAATCGGACAGCGTTTTATGAGCTATATACATTTTCAGGAAATAATGTTATCGGTTTTTATTTTATTATGTCAATAAAATTATAATCGATTAGGTAGTTCCTCCATTAAAATACTTCACGAACTAAGCAATCCTTGATAATCTAAACTTGAATTGTAGAGTCATAATTATGTCAAGTCATTGCTATTTTTTGTATTAAAGATATTTTTTTATGTTTTGCTTAGATTATGGAGAAAATAAATGGCAGTTTAGCAATAATATCAAAAGCAATATATCTTAAGAAGAAATATGTTTTATAAACAGATTTTTTACATCAAGATCATGATATTAATATACTGTTTTTTTTCTATTTACTAAAAGAATATTGATTGTACATAATGACTAAAATTGTTTTACATGATTAAATATTTTATTACTTATTTTTAATTAGATTTTAAGTTTCTCGCGAATGCAGGTGCTTATTTTTTTTAGAATATAATTTTGACTACTGAAATACTGTTTTTTTTGTTTTAAAATTATCTTACTTCCCTGTATAATATAAATACCTATTTCTTTTTCTAATGAAGGTGTTTAGTTACTTACCCCCTTATTCATAAACGTTTGCTAACTTAACAAGCCGCTAATAATTGTTTGTCCCTTTCGGTCTTAACAATGTGTCCATAAGAGCAAAAGGGAAAAACAATTATTAGCGGTTTGTTAAGTTAGCAAACGTTTATGAATAAGGGGGTTACAGAATATGCATTATTTAATGATTATTTCTCTAAATAATCACCAAATAAAACATTAAAAAAAACGAATTCGACCGATGACTCCAAGATCCCCGATTTGTTTCCATCATTGTTTTCCTCAAATCCTACTTTCTCAATGCAAATTCTTGTAAAATAATTGTATAGCGCTGATTATTGAGTTAGAGGATTAAGAGCATGTTTTTGTGTTATTCAATGCATATTACCTTTCATGCCTAGAAAATTTAATTTAAAGTCTTTAAAATAAGACTCCTACTATAGGGTTAGCACATGATTGTAGCGACATCGACATAAACTACCAGTCCCTTATTTATAGTATAACATGAGCTATTTCGCGTCGACATACTGTCGCACTAATAGGTTTAGCACATGATTGGTGCGACAATATGTCGCCGCGGGATAGACTTACCGTCTTTTACTATGTTAACACGTTCGGCGCCGGTGACACAGATCTGTGATCAAAAAAATCTTACTCCTATGACAGTGACACACATACGTGATAGAAATAACCTTATTCCTACGCCACTACCATAACAGAAATTCTTACTCCTATGCCAGTGACATAGAAATACAAACATTTTTAAGACAAATGTTGTGTCGCCGGCATAGGCGTACAATTCTTCAGGTCACACATGACGTGTCACTAGCCGATCGAAATTATTTGGTAAAAATGCCGGCGACGCAGCGTTTGTGTCAAAAACGTTCGTATTTCCATGCCACTGGCATAGGTGTAAGGCTGTGGTCTCCTATTTCACGCCGTATGCGGCGTCTCGTCACGTCGTACGCTGCGTCTGAATGCTCACTATAGGTATGTACTGTTGTGGTCTCTTTCACATGCCGACGTTGGCGTCTTGACGTCGCACGCGGCTATCAAAAGCTGTGCGCCGCGTTTCTAGTCTTTTCGAACCATTGCAGCGTGAACCTCGTCTCTCGCGTCAAACAAAATGTCGAAGTTTAATAAATAAAAAGACGAGTTATTAATAGAATTTATTTAATCTTTCAATGCACTGTATGATAAAAATGAAAAGAATCATAAAAACAATATTTATATGCATAAATGTTGGGAAAAAGATAGTGATGCAGTCGGATCTGCTGTTAAGTTACGCTCTTCTCTGTGGCGAACGTATTGACCGTTGACGCTGTGCGTTGCATTCAGACGTCGATAGGAGTGGAATTGAACGTTGACGCTAACGTCAGACGCCGCGTACAGCATAAAATAGGAGACCACGGCCTAAGAACTTGATTTATGCTAGTGGCATAAGAATAAGATTACTTTGATCACGAATGTGTGTCACTGGCAGATTTTATTGAACACAGACGCTGTGTCGCCGGCGTCGTACGTATCAATATAAGGAACGGATATCGCCGCGAGATAGCCGTCGCACCAATCATGTGCTAAGCCTACGGATTCGCACGGATTTCACATTTGTATGTGGGTATCGTACATAGTTGAACGACATTTATATTTTGCAAATATAAATCTTCATGATGGCCAAATAAATCAAGCAAGCGTTTGATAATTGTTTTTTTAAGTACCGTCACATACTCTAAAGCATAATTTCAAACGAACTTTAAAAATGTAATATTGTGTAAATAATTTAGATTACTAATAGGTTAACTAGGCGGGGGGGTTTTATAATGAATTTAGAACCAAAATAAGTAGTTAGATTAATTAAATAGATTTAAATAATGAATCAAATGATGGGATGAAAATGTCGTCTGATGGCTGTATCGTAAACATTAGCATCTACGTATATTACTCTTTATGCATCTCGCTTGTATGTCACACTTGCGGCTAAGTAATATGGGTGTAGTTATTCTTACAAAATACAGCAAACATAGTATGCTGTTTAAAACGCATTACAACATAGTTGGAATCCTTATTGACATCAATTGTATTGGATTTTTCCAAAATTTATCATTAAATCTATTAAAGAATCAATTTTGTCGTTATTTTGCTTTGAATAGTAACTAGTCAGCCCTTTAGAGCGTTTCTTTAAACGCCAAAAAAAATGTCGAATACATTAAAGTTTCATATTAAAAATATATATCGCACCTATCATACCTAAACATTAAAATAATCTATTTTGATATCGGCATTTTTGGAGTAGGCATTTGACCACGAGTCATATTATAGTAATTTCTTTATACCGATGTTTCTTTACTCAACGAATTCAAATTTAAGGCTTAACAAATTTTTTTTTAAAAGGTTGGCAACGGGCATGTACATTTGGACTTGCAGGCGTTAATAAGCTAAGGTACCTGCTTACCACGGCAGATAACTTTACCATCGTCATGGCATAAAAAAAGTAAGTTACGTAGATGCTAACAATTACTCCAATGGTAAGGATATGTCTTACTCGATATCATTCCGTCGCACTCGCACTTATATATTGGAGAGAGCGCGAAGGCCTGCTTTGCGTATCGAGTAAAACCTAACGTATCCGATACTTGAAATTCATGGTACGGCTAGGAGGTAGGTACTTGCAATCAAATTGAATGAGAGTTAACTTCAATACCTTTTCGAACCTTATGCTTATGGTGCAAATATAATTGAAAAAGGTTTCCTTATCTAGATGTGGGGTAAGTAGCTAACCCTTTTCACTTTGACATTGTCAAACGACAATAAATAATAATTACCATAAATTGTCGAAGTGAGCAAAATATCAATTCATCATGATCATCTCAATGGTTAATTCTTAATTCAATTGAAAATAAAAACAATCTTTAGTTGATTGCTGAACCTGTAATATCTTGTGAATTCGATATAAATTATTCAACTCTTTCAAGTTTATTAAAAAGAGATGAATGCCTTTGTCGATAAACCAGATCGGAACTTTTAAAACACAAATTGTAAATATTTTTTTCTGAGCTCCTCAAATTATGTAATTTTTAAGGCCCTCCACATTTAACGTTCGAATTCGCACACGAAATCAATGTGCGATAATTTCACGTGTAAAGTCGTTGAGTGTGAAGCGCTTTAAAAACGCTACAAAGAGGGTTTTCTGAAATGACGTTCACCAGAGCGGCAGCACTGAGGCGTCAGGTCCAGAAACTTGTCTAAATTCTCAGAGCGCCTATAGTTTCGTGTTTAAATGTTTTGTATGAGTTAATAAGACTAGATATATAAAAAAAAAGACCTAGTTAGTTTTTCTTTGGGGCTAGATAATTGTGTTTCTTAGCGGGACCTTACGGCTAAGTGGCGCCAACTAGTGGCATACGTTTTCGAGAAAATCCTCAATGAGGCTTGTTGATACTTTTTGTGCCACTATGGGGCGCTGAGATGGCAGCATTATGGCGTAAGGTCCAACGAACTGCCATATCACCGCCCCCTAGTAGCAGAAAAACTATCGAAAACCCTCATTGATCAACCCTCATCAAACCAGTTTTCTAAATACCTAAGTAATAGCTATCGGTCTACGTAGATAAGCCAATTTTTGTATGACGCTCAACAAATGTATGGAATATTGTTAAATAAATAGATGTTCAGGAAAACAACAACTCTTAATTTTACAGAATATGTTCACGTTTTTGTTATTTTTAAAATATACGAATTGCAACACGATGACCGTTAATGTTAATAAAAACAGGGTTTTCCTCAAAATTATAGAATGCTCATTCATTACACTCGCGGCTATCTTTTTGCGGGCTCGTTTTCAGCTCGCGCGTACAATCTCGCCTCGACTGTACCTAATGAACACACCTTTATGAGTGTCGTTACGTTCTGTCTATCCTCGTCCTGCCCAATGTGATTTATAAAGGACATATTCGATTGTTTAGAACAAAAGAAAAGCGATTATATTTTCGAACTCATTAGGTTTCAATTTCAAAAGCTCTAATTTAGTATACGGGCAGGACGAGGCTATGGCGCTCGCCCTTACAATTGACATACTCAATACTCAATCATTTTGGCAGTATTATATATTAGCCTGACCCCAATTTCACCACATTGACAAGTGCTACAATTGGAAATTTACTGTTTCTCCAATCGGGGCGTCTATAGGTTACAGTTACCGCTTACCATCGGAAGGGCCGTGCGTTTGTTTGCCACTAACATAAAATGTAGTGCTGGAACTTTAATAAATGCAAACATACGCACGGCCCTTCCGATGGTAAGCGGTAACTGTAGCCAATAGACGCTCCCGATTAGTGAAAAAGTAAATTTACAATTGTAGCACTTGTCAATGTGGTGAAATTGGGACCAGGGTCGTATTTTATAAAGTTACAATTTACAATTTCGTTGTTTGCCTCTCTTTCTAGCCAATATGTGAGTGCGTTAGAGAGACAAACAGCGAAATTGTAAATTGTAACTTTATAAAACACGACCCTGGTCTATTATTGGTCTATTATTATGTGAAATATAAAAATATGCATACATTTGGAGAGTGTAAATAATCAGTGACTAGTGTAAGATAGCCTATCAGTTGTTCGTAATCGAATGTTTACCCATTAAAATAATGACAGAACTGAATGTTGTTTTTATCAATTTAATCTAATTTGATTGTAAGAATGTCGCAATTTTTTGCATGATGAATTGTAGGTTCCATATTACAATAGGTACACAAGATGAATAAAAAAATAAACATTCTCTCCTGCGAAAACAAAAAAGAAGCGTACCCTCCCCCCTCGCCCCTAGAAAATGAAGCAGGAGACTTATAAATTAAGTATGGAAAATGGTAACAAAACAGGAAAAATTCATGGGTCATTTTTTCCCGTTGGGATCGAAAGAGCTGAGTGATTCTGAGTAGAAAAAAATAACCCAAAATTTACCCATAAATTAAGAAAAGGAGGATGGGCAAAAATGTATGGACTCTGGCCTAATAGCCAATAACAACAAACTATATATTTTTGGAAAGGTTGTTTTGTACACTACAATTTTTGTTTAGGCAGAGACGGTCTAACAGCTGTGAGAAAAAAGTTATAGGTAGGTAAAATAATAATTTAGCAATGAGACATTTATTTCGTAATATTCACCTTTGAATATTTTTGGACAACATACAATGATCCTTAAATGTATTTTTATATACATACAGGGTATAATCGTTAAGTGATGCCAGGCCATAATTCCGTAAATATAGCAGATACCAGAAAACTTCTAGCTGATATCAAAAGTACGTTACCCAACGAGTAAAATTACACTAATAACTTTTTTTAAATAAAATCAGAAATATCTCAAATATTAACTTCAAACCCTTCCATACATTTAGTACGTAAACGTTCATGCAAAGAGTAGTTTAATATGAATATTTTTTTATTTAGGAATAAATGTTAGATTAATTATTTCATAAACGGTGATTACAATGTATTCGTACAAATAACGAATCTCTAACAGTTTTATCTGTTATGACACCCGACGTTTTTTAAGGCCAGTCGTCATACTAAATGTATGGGAGCGTTTTAACTTAGTATTTTTAATATTACTCCATCTATTTAGAAAAAGTTATTAATGCAATTTTATTCGTTGGGTAATGCACTTTCGATATCAGTTGGAAGTTTATTGATATCTGTTATATTTACGGAATTATGGCCTTATAAGTGTGGCCACACTTAACGATTACACCCTGTATACAGAATATCTTACGGGACTACGACACATTTGCGGAAATTAAACACTACTAATTTAAGACTTATTAGGAACGAGTAATAATGACTGTCACTAACTGTCAATCACGAACACTTGCGATAGTTAAATACTTTGAAACTCCCAGTTTTTAAGTGCTTTTAAGTTTCTTCACACACATATTTGGAAGTTCCTGCCATAGTAAAAGTTACGGAGCTTAACATAAGCTATCCACTCTATCCAGAGACATATCGTTTGTCGTTATTGGTTAATAGGCCAATTTGCCCACTCTCCTTTACAAAATAAAAAGGAATGCTCCCACAGTCTATGGCTGTTGCTCAGGGGCATTTCTCCGAGCGTTTCAACCGCCGTGACTTCGGTGGCAGCCTTATCACACGAATCCCGTGAGAGATGCAAGAACTTTTGGATATATTGGTAGACGTAGTTGACAACTACCAAGATATCCAAAAAAATATGAGACGATATTTTACCTCATCAACTGCGTTTTCTAATTGATCTGTCATATACTTCTGCTTATTGTAATCGCCTCTCAATTTTTTTAACATGTACAATAAATAAACTTTATCCTATTAAATTTTCAAACTGACAGAAACAAGTTTTGAAACCCAATTTACTTAACTGTCCCCTCGCCTGTCAAGGTCTTATGCTGTTCAAAACCGCCAGGGTCGCGTTTTATAAAGTTACAATTTACAATTTCGCTGTTTGCCTCTCTAACGCACGCACCCATTGGCTAGAAAGAGAGGCAAACAGCGAAATTGTAAATTGTAACTTTATAAAACGCGACCCAGCCATTGTACATACTTACAAATGAGATGTTTATTTGAAGACATAAAAATTTCGAGTATACAGGATGAAGTTAATTTTACCTCATCAACTGTGCGTTTTCTAATTGATCTGTCATATATTTCTGCTTATTGTAATCACCTGTAAATTTTTTTAAAGATGTACAATAAACTTTATCCTATTAAATTTTCAAACTTACAGAAACAAGTTTTGAAACCCAATAAATTTACTTAACAGTTCAAAAAATTAAAGGGCTGATGACGTGCAGGGCTGACGCCTGCCAGGTCATGGCTATTGCTCTTAGAATGCCATAAATCGTAAGTATACAAATTTCTAACCTTACAGGGAGATCCTTGATTGATTTGAGGTACGTCATGTAAACATTTCATTGTATGTTTGGGAAAAAACTATGATTCAAACTATCTATCGAAAGTCATAGAACAGGAAATTAGCATTAGAATAATAAACCATCAATCATGCTATCATATACAGTAGCTAATCATAGCTTAGGCTATTGACACGAGTAATACGAGTATATTGTGATTGTCGAATAGATAAAACGTACCTAGACTATGTAAGTTGATATGTTCAACTAGTTCTTGTAAATAAATATCAATGGTACAATCTTACACGAATCTATTTGCTCGGTTTGGATGGGTCCTGGATTTTCCCCAGGCAAGCAACCCACCGGCTGTCAGATCGTTTTTAACGCTCCCTGTAGCAAAAGCCGAGTCTGAAAGCCGAAGGCCCGAAATCGAGGAGTCATGACCGAAAGCCGAGCTCTGAGTGGGGCTGAACGAACACCTATCGTATTTTTTATGAAATATTCGTTTTTTTTTATGGGCTTACTCATGGGCACATATCTACTAGCCGAGGGCAGAGACGCGGCCTACGATGGAGTGACGCCCAGGGTCGCGTTTTATAAAGTTACAATTTACAATTTCGCTGTTTGCCTCTCTAACGCACGCACATATTGGCTAGAAAGAGAGGCAAACAGCGAAATTGTAAATTGTAACTTTATAAAACGCGACCCAGAGGGTGCCAATGAGGGTTTTCTCGAAAACGTATGCCACTAGTTGGCGCCACTTAGCCGTAAGGTCCCGCTAAGAAACACAATTATCTAGCTCCAAAGAAAAACTAACTAGAAGGTATTTAAACTAGTATTTTTATTTTTTTGTGTAATTTTATTAACTCATACAAAACATTTAAACACGAAACAATAGGCGCTCTGAGAATTTAGACAAGTTTCTGGACCTGACGCCTCCGTGCTGCCGCCCTGGTGAACGTTATTTCAGAAAACCCTCATTCACCCTGGACTTGAAGGTTGGCGGGTCGTTTTGATTGTAGAGTCCAAATTAAATTTTTTTAGGTGTACTTAGTGTGAGTATTATTGATCACCATACATCCACGTGCACGACACGTATTAGATACTACGATTCTGACGTATTCAAATATTAAGAGATAAGCTAACATAATTAGAAGATATGTTAATGATCTAATTCCCAAAAAGGATTTGGGTTTTCCGTATCAATGCGATTACAAGTTATCGACGCTAATATCCGAACAGTTGGTGGAGTGATTATGGCTTTTGCGAAATAAATATTTCAATATAACAATGTTTCCTTTACTATATAGGATATTATACAATTTTGTAAGATTGTATCCACGCTTCTAAGGCCGGCCTTATACATCCGGAATCAGAGTACCTATACGCCACAGTAGATATAAATGCCACAGATTAGCAATGTACGGTCGAAGAAATTGAATGTTTAGCAGTTTATGGCTCACTTTACATTAGACGTCTTAGTACATACATGACAACCAAATTAACTTGAACCGCAAAGTGCTAAACATTCAATTTCCTCGACTGTACAAGTTGTAGAACATTCTCAAAATTACGGGAATATACTAGGAAATATCCGCAAATTTTCATAAAAATTTAAGAGTATCCAAGTTCTCGTTGAGAATGTTTCCATGAGAACTTATAAAAAAGTGTTACGAAAAATATTGTTTTTCACAATTGAGTAGATACAGGCATAAAATAGCTTAAAAGGCATGTATATGACAATGATTTTTACATGATTAGATTTCGTGTACCGAAAATTTAAATTACCGAGAAGATTCTCTATAGAATGGATGGATTGTCTAGTGTTCGAGCGACTAAATTATAGGTAGTCGGTCCAGCAATATTTGTCGGCAAAAAGGCGAGCAAATTGAACAAAAGTAGGCACGAAGGGTTGCCCATCTCCCATTGAATAGTCATATTTCACGCGGTTTTTTTACTGACAGTTAGTTTTGCCAGATTATTTAATTATCTTTATAGACTATGAGGTACACAAACAAATAATATTCTATGGGTGGTCCAAAAATTCGGGGCTTTTGTTACACACAATAATATCTTTGCCAGACAAAGTTTACCCATGATAGGCTGGTGACCGACTGTCTGATTATTATGAAGTGCATAGCCGGTTTATTAATTATATTTATCAGATTAGCCATTAATTAAGAGCTATCTTGATAAAGATCTAAGATATGGCGTACCGAAAAAGATGTTTACGATTGTTATCGAATTAACCGGTAATATTCCACTGTTCTTAATTGAATCGATTTCTAGATTTGTCATCTAGGTAGTCAGAAAAATTGCACTCATGAATAACAATAACAATAGGTACCTATGATGGGCGTAGCAAATTCTAGATACTTTATATATGTTATATGGAAGGTTATTCTTATTAAGTACCTTTTATAACAGTGACATTGAGACCTGAGTGGTGTAGGGACCTCAGCAGTGTTATTCACTAAGGAAACCGCCTTGCTGTCAGCGCTGTGTCAGCGCTGCGGCAGCATCGAGCCTAAAAATGGTATTCACTAATGCACTTTAAACGACACTAGCGCTCGGCGACGAATGCGGCGTGAGCTGGAACTACACTGCGTCGAGAGTTACCCCCTACAGTTCGACGACGAGCTGTTCTATGTTAGTGAATACCGTTTTTGGCAGCGCTGCGCTCTACGTCGAAGTAAAGGCTGTCTCGTCGTCGAGCTCGTTGACCAACGCAGCGTCGAATGTGTGAATTTGAGAATAGTATAGCTGCACAGAAATAAAGAAGCACGACCAAGTTGGCTGGAAAAACTGCAACAAACAAGAGACAAACGCCATCAAGCCAGTAGTATAGCCTCACCCCCAGACTCACAATACACATGCGACTTATGCGGCAAAGTGTCGCGCAGCGATGATAGGCTAAGCCGCGTATCCACTAGAGGCAGCCTCGGGTCGAGCGGCTGCCTCACTCCGAGGCTGCGCAAGTGGAGACGCTGCCTCAACCTGAGGCACGCCGCGACGCGAGGCAAATTCGTCGCCGCGAGCCGAGCCATATTTTGTCGGTCTCTGTGCCGTGCTCAAAGGCGCCTCAGCCCGAGCCGTGTGTTTAGTGGAGACGGTCGCTCGTAAGGCAACAGCTACGGATCAAGCTGAGGCGACACGCCTCGAGCTGATCCGTAGCTGTTGCCTCAGAGCGAGCAGCCTCAAACTGAAACTATTTGCTTCAAGTCGAGGCCGCTCGACCCGAGGCTGCCTCTAGTGGATACGAAGCTAAGCCATAAACCGCAGCTGTATAGTGGCGTTCCGAATTGCATGGACGATTTATGTTATGAATGAATTCATTCCTAAACTGTCCATGCAATTTTGAACCCAACTATACAAGGCGTTCAACAATACTATACCAGTATTACTTTTGGTAAAAACACTCTTAAATTATTTGTCAATAATACTTACTTGCCTTAGGTACCTAAGTGTTCCTTTTTTGCAGAGTTCGATCGAGCTACCTAGGTACCAATACCAACTTACTCAACTTGCATAGTATTATTGTAAAATTACCGTAATTGTAATAAAGCTTGCAAATAGGCTATGTAAAGTTTTCTGAAGGTATATACATACATTATATTTTTCCCTGATAGCCGTCGTTTTAAAATTCAAGAAAATGCGGCTCTTTTATTTTCATTTCCTATAAATTATTGATAATCTTTTTTTAAGTGAGTGAGGTGACGTTTGTGCAGTTTTATGGATGAATAGAGCCTGATACGTTCGCCCGCAACCAGTACCTACCGTACCTACATTGAAATAGAAAATAAATCTGTCAATGTCACTCTATCGTATTTTTTTCTCTATTTCATTGTACCTACTTGTTGCAGACGAAAGAATAAGGCTGTGTTCAGCCATAAAACTGAACAAATGTCATCTCACTCACTTAATAAAAGATTGTTAACAAATTAGAGGACAATGAAAATAAAAGAGCCGCCTTTTCTTGACCTTTAGGACATCGGCAAAAATATAATATTCATACCTTCAGAAAACTTTACATAGCTAATTGTAACAAAAGATCCTATCGCGTAACTATATCAGTCAATAATGTTATGATGCATTTATCGGTATTCGTCTTTAAAAATGATAAAATCGATTATATTGTAAATCCATTAGCACTACCAAAATTCGGCTTCTCTGATGCTAATGATTGTCTGGATATTGCGATATCGCCGGCTGAAAGCCAAAACTGTAAAAATTGTTGGCACTAATCTTGGCAACGTCGTATGTCGGTTATTGAATCAGAACTGAGATACGAGCTTTATTTCGAGTATTTGTTTGATACTTATTGTGTTTTTGTTGTCAACCAACGATTAATATGAGGGTACGCCTACCACGGATATTTACGGTGATTGCATATTTTGAGCAACTAAGCTATCTGTCACACTAATTAATGCGTCATTAGCGTGATAGAGGTAGCTTTTATACTTAATTGTTACGTATTTTCTGTGACTTACCTCACTGACTGGTAGGTACAAACAGCAACACTCCTAAGGGACCATTAAAGACAGAGCAGAGAGAAAATGAAAGAGATAAATATATTTATATTATGTCAACTTCAAATTGAATAATACACGGGAATGTTGATTGTTCGCACTGTTCTCAACTTGGTCGAATAATACGAATCGGGTTCCGAAATCTTATGAGACTGGTATCACGACTTCGACCGAACTCTGCTGACCAATTGGCGCAGGCATTGCTACGGTTAACCAATGATCGCTCGCGGTTTCTTCAGAAGGTGACATTACCATGGTTACGTAATAACAAAAATCGCGATTTTTCCGGAAGCTGACGTTACTATAGTTACGTTATAATTATATAACATCCGCTTTAGTCCTGTAGACGTCAATCTAACTTCAGAGCCGGTAATTTGACTGCTAAGCTGCTATGTAGAAATTTTCTTACATTTTCCTTTCAACGGCTGTCACTGTCAGATATTTTTTCAAAGTTAGAATTTCAGCCAGAAACTATCAATTCTATTAAACATTTGTATAGCTACTGACAGATTAAAGGATTATAGGTAGACTGTCAAACGTCTATCTACCATATTTCCACAAAGGTTACATAAGTATTCAACTAAGAGCGGCCGTACACCTGTAAGTTCTTACGTAAGTTGTAGGGACGGAGCTATACTAAGGAACGAGATAGCGATATTCACCTCTCATTCCTTAGTATAGCTCCATCCCTATAACTTACGTAAGAACCTACAGGTGTACGAGCGCTCTAACGTCAACTAAGAGATCAGGGTCGCGTTTTATAAAGTTACAATTTACAATTTCGCTGTTTGCCTCTCTAACGTACGCACATATTGGCTAGAAAGAGAGGCAAACAGCGAAATTGTAAATTGTAACTTTATAAAACGCGACCCAGGATGCTTAGCCAAGATGCCAAGCGCTAGCGCTTAGTAGCGTATCGTAGTTTTCCCTCTCTGTCACTCTTTCTTATTAGAATGACAAAGACAGTTAGCTGCGATTGACGATTAAGCGCTAGCGATTGGCAACTTGGCTAAGCATCCTGAAGAATTATAATAAAGACAGCAATAGCATTTGTCTCTGTCAATGAAAAAAATAATTTAAAATTGTCCGATAACATGGCTATTTGTAAAAATATATTGACTTGAAAAAATACCTCACCTATTAATGTCAGATAAATCATGGCATCCGATTTGAAGAAACCGTGATTAAATTACTAAACGGTTTTAAACAAATCTATGAAGAACTGTCGTTATCCAGTTTCCACTAGGAACAACGACATCTAGCGTCTAATCATGGCCGATAGCTAATTCTTAATTTTCGTAGACGAAGGAACTTTTATTGTGTCAACTAGTTTTCAAATACTGAAATTTTGACGCATCAAAGATTCGATGACATATCATCGGGGACCATCGGAAATGTCGCGATCGTGCCTACTAACGAAAAATACCGAACCCATAATATTACACGACCAAATTGCATCCTTTGCCAAGTGGCTCAACATTCCTATGTAAGTGACATGTGACTGTAAGTGTGATTCTCTTTCATGCAATATTTCCAATTTCTGAAGTGTATACCTAGCTGTGTTGCTGTTTGTACTTTACATACCTCAGTACCAAGTGATGACGCCGAAACGTGGTCCTTCACTATCGGCCTCATGTCAAAGTCTATGGAGTTATGGAGAGGGCTATGCTCGGGGATTCTCTACGTGATCGAAACAAAAATGAGGAGATCCGTAGACGAACAGAAGTCACCGACATACCTAGCCCTCCGGATTAGCAAGCTGAAAATGGCAGGTTACTATTTACACAGAGTTAGGTAAGTACTTAGATGGTCGATAGTGTCGAAAAGTGCTCGAGTGAAGACCAATGTTTTGGCAAACGCAAAGTTGGCGTCACACAAGATGGACAGTCGACCTTATGAAGATAGCCGGGAGACGCTGGATGCAAACAAGCGTCAGTTGCAAACAAGCATACCGCGCGCCTGATGGAAAGCTGGCACCGTAACCCATAGAAGCCTGCAACCCCAGGGGTGTCACTTGGGAAAACTTGTGACAGAACGTCTGAAATAAGTATTCTATTAGTAGTTATATGCCCTTACGGGCATTATATGGATTGGCGACCGCTGTAAAGAACCGGCCAAGTGCGAATAGGACTCGCGCACGAATGTTTCCGTACAATTATCAATTTATCATAAATGATTACATTCGAGCCCTCTTATCTACCCAGAATTAAATAAATAAATATTTTGGGACATCACACAAATCAACCTAGTCCCATGGTAAGCTCAATTAAGGCTTGTGATGTGTGTGGTAACGATATACATAATAGATAGCATATAGATACTTAAATACATAGACAGCCATGTACAAGGAACAAATATTTGTAATAAATAAATACACAAATAATGCCCTCGCCGGGATTCGAACCCGGAACCTCCAGCTTCGTAGGCAGGGTCACTACCAAGTCTATGTATACCAACTAGGCTATCTACGGAGGCTGAAGAAGTACGATGAACTTTCATTATAGTACCAACATCGAAATATCTCTAACAAAATTTAACCCCTCATACAAAGTGAGTGATTAGCTGATTAGTTAGAGTTCAATAGTATGGAAAAGTCAATTTTCCATGTACCTACATTTTCGATGTTGGTCCCATACTGAAAGTTCATCGTAATGGTTGGTAGCGGGAAGGGTCGTCCTTCCGTTCCACACTGTGTATCTATTTTATTATATTTTTTAGTTTTTATTGTTATAGCGATAACAGAATATAGTTCACGAGATACAGCCTGCAGTGTTATTCACTAAGGAAACCGCCTTGCTGTCAGCGCTGTGGCAGCGTCGAGCCTAAAAATGGTATTCACTAATGTACTTTAAACGACACTAGTGCTCGGCGACGAATGCGACGTGAGCTGGAACTACACTGCGTCGAGAGTTTGACGTTTAATGTACGAATACGAACTTCGTATTCTCTAACGAAAAACAGCGACGGACTCGCCCACAACCTCGCTCACAGCATCGATTCCTAATGTCAAATAAAACAGCTAGTATTTTAGACAAGGCTGTCTCGACGTAGAGCTCGTTGACGAACGCAGCGTCGAATGTGTGAATAAGAGAATAATAGCATAGCTGGTGACGACTGACAGACAGTGGAGCCTTAGTAATACTTAGGGTCCGGTTTTACCCTTTAGGTACGGAGCCCTAAAAACGATATTAAGTATCTAATACAGTGGTGTAACAATAGGGTGGCAGGGCTGGCAAAATGCCACGGGCCCCCGACTCAAGAGGGCCCCGTGAATTTAAATTTAAACTGATTAACAATGTGACGATTTTTACTGATAGGGCCCCATCAAAATAATTTGCCACAGGCCCCAGATGGTATAGTTCCGCCACTGATCTAATACCCACATCTTTAGAAGATATGAAATCGGCCCTTCTCTTGTTTTGTTCAGTAAAATCACAATAGTATCTTAGATGACAGTTTTCCTCATGTCGCAATATAATAAAAACCTTAAACTTGGCAATATCCAATGCTAAATGAAAGAGCCACCGACCTAATCATATTAATACCTTATCGATCCATATCGATTAATCCTTAGTTCCTAGAAGATACAAGATTTCCCAACCTTTGTTCCTAAAGCATTAAGGTAGTTATTTGCGCGTTTTCCTCAAATATTTTTATATAAGATTAACATAAAGAGTAAAAGTTTATATAAGTCGATGATGTATACTAATAATCAGACAGTAGAGAACAGTTGAGCTGTTTATCTGTCCTTGTGTTGTGCTTATGTTTAGTGTTACCAGTATATAAAATAATTTTACATAATGATTGGTAAGTCTAAATTTGTGTACACGTACTTTTAACGGATTGGAAGTGGGAATAAACATTTCGCTGCCGGGAACCCGCTAGGCGGGCCATTGAACTTTGGTCGGATACCGGGAACCCGCTAGCCGGGTTCTTGTGAACCTCGGCCAGATACCGGGAACCCGCTTGTGGCGTTCGTGGACTTTGATCAGATGCCGCGTAACCCGGTTGTCGCCATACGGTTCGTATGTCCATGTCGGTTTAAAAACGGTGTACCCGCCATTAGACAAATCTGGTCTACCACTTCTGGGGGGTTACCATGATGTATCTACTAATGCGAAATGCGACTCAGTTTAGGTTCAGGGAAAGGGACAGTAATATACGACTCCTATGTATCTATAACTATCTTATAACCTATAACTTCCATGTTTGGCAATGTGCTGTAAATGTAAGTTGGTTAATAAATAAAATAAAATAAAAAAATGTATAGCCTTGTCCCTTTATCTCGACCTAAACTGAACCGCATTACGTCATGGTAACCCCCTTGGACTCTATTCCGTAGACATAAAGTCTAAAAGTGGTAACAATATTTTTGGATGGCTACATAGGTTTAGCACTTCTGGATTTGGACACGGACCTGTGGTGATTGTTTAGTTTACCTAATGCCATGGACAGTGTGCTTGTTCGCTTATGCTAAAACAAAAAACTTAATTAAGGGCGGTAGCCCACGAAATTCGAAATCCGGAAATTTCGTGGATTTGTTCCTGTCACTCCAATGAAGGCCGTCATTAGAGTGACAGAGAAAGTCATTAGCTTAGTAGCTCGCGGTGAGACCAGTGCCTAAAACAGGCCATAAAAGTAGTTAGACAATTATAATTTTGTGATAGGAACAAGATGGGAAGCACATTGCGCTCTTTGACCCTTAAGGTTGCGTTTCCACCAAAGATGTGCGAGGATGTGTTTTCATACAAATGACATCTCACTCGAGTCATTAATAGGTGTCATTTGTATGGAAACACTTCCTCGCACATCTCTGGTGGAAACGCAGCCTTAGGGTCATTGTCAGTCCGAAAAACAAAAGTTGTCCACTCAATGGTCAAAAGTTAACAGCTTTTATAAATCTATGTTACGATTTGATTGCATAGGGCTACACACCGGGGAACCTAGTTGTACCGTTAATTGTTTTACCCCAAAATTAGTACGGGAATTCCTTAACTTTAGGTATGTTCACCGAAAAGACAACCTAAATCTGACAATGATCCTTTAGCCCCCATTTGATCAAAAGTACAAACATGAAACTAGGATGACAAAATAACGATGATAACTATAGCAAACATCTTATATTCAATTCGATAAAGTTGTATGGTTAAGAGCACATAAACGTTAAATACAAAAAGACAGCATACATAAATAAAACTTATATTGTAAATTCATTCAGTTTGATATTTTTACATCAATGCAACCTCCACCTTCTAGGTCCAACTCTCGAGGAGTACTTTTACCTGAAACAAAACAATTTACATAAATATAAATATCTTGGGACATCTGACACAAATCAACCTAGTCCCATGGTAATAAGCTCAATTAAGGCTTGTGATGTGGGTACCAGGCGATGATATATTTAACAGATAGGTACTTAAATACATAGACAGCCATGACCGAGGAACAAATGAACACATATTTGTGATAAATAAGTACACAAATAATGCCCTTGCCGGGATTAGCACCCGGAACCTCCAGCTTCCTAGGCAGGGTCACTACCATGGTTGTACTCTTGTTGTACTATCCTGTCACCCAGTATTGTGACAGTATTGAATATTGAGACTCTACCAGCCTACCAATTTTTATCAAACGTGAAGATGTGATGCAAATGTACAAACTTTGAGAAATACTTGTCCATTCATTTGTTTTCAATTTTTGGTTGAGCTTTATTCCTATGTAAATAAGAGTGACAGCTGGTAACTACAGTTACCAAAAGCAAATCATAAAACCAACTACATATTATATTTAAAGTGAATTACAAAAAATAAAACATCTGGATCTGAATCCCAAGAATATAAATTGGTAACCCCAAAGAATGAACAGTATTTTATGGCCTACCCTACCTATTATGACCTTTGTAGATGGTAAAACCCACATCTGTTATTCATAGTTTGTGAGTTTAAAATGTTCCTTTGTCTACTAAGTTATAATAAAACCATTTATAATTAGTTCTGAATAGTCAGTCTCTTTCATGCCACATAAAATATAGAGGAACATGAAGATATAAATACATGAAGAGCCTAAAATGTATACATTTATATATAAGGTTAGATGTAAATTAAGTCAGAGAATATTAATATATAGGCTGTTTTTATTCATACCTGAAATGAAATCACCATCCACTTCAAATTTCAGCTTATTCAGAGGCTTCTCAAAGTACTCAGCACATCTCAACATGGCACTCGCCATCTTATCATCCGGCCCAACAACAATTACAAATGGCCTTTTCACATCCT
>JALPQI010003565.1:0-72193 GCA_025490895.1 Thaumatotibia leucotreta | reverse complement strand
TACACACCATACACTCAGAACATAGAAACGCTAAATAATACATATTTCAATAGTTAGACCAGTGGCCTATTTCACCATAATTACAATTGTGACAATTGTAAAATATTACTGTTACTGACATCACAGGCCTCCGTAGGCTACGGCTACCGCTTACTGTCGGACGGTCCATGTGCTTGTTTGCCACCAACATAAAATGATTACTAATAACGTTATTATATCGTTAATAAACTACTTTTTATTTTCCGAAACCCGTGACAATTATCGCAAGGTTTAGTACAATTTTCATTAGTTCTTGACATGAGGTTCGGCTTATGTCGGAATTTCGCTACAATTGTCGTGATTTTTGTGACAATTGTAATTTTGCTTCGCATAAAAGTAGCTATTTACTGCTGATTTATTAAAGTTCCTGCACTATTTTTTATGCTGGTGGCAAACAAACGCACCGCCCTTCCGATGGTAAGCGGTAACTGTAGCCTATAGACGCTCCCGGTTGGAGAAACCATAGATTTACAATTGTAGGACTTGTCAATGTTGTCAGCCAATGTTGCTAGGTTAAACTTGTATTTATAATAAACGATATAGTCTTTAATACTATTTGCGTTTTCTTTGGCTCTATATTTCTGATATTTTGTGTTATCTCTAAAATGCATTTGAATGTTGGTTCTATGTTTAGCATGTTTTGATCACAGCACGTACATGTTTTTGTCACGTATCTCTAAAAAGGGTAAATTATAACAATATTCTTGTAAATTCGACATTCAATTGTGTATTTTAAAACATAACAAAAGAACGGCACTATGTACTCAACTTACATATTTCAAATGACACTTTCGTTTAATTAAAGAGGTTGATAAATAATAAGTGGCAATTTTAGTAAAAATATTTTTTGAAAACATTCTATAGGTGATTTAACGTCATCCACATTATTAGTACGATCACTGTACATGGTCAAGTTTATCAGTGTTATACAGGATTACTTTTTCACCGTTACAATAAATATGTACCATATCATTGGTATAGATAATAAATCATATTTATCAAATAAAATTTAAATACAATTACAAAAATACAATTTATTTTTTATTTTTATTAATTTACCCTTCATGCAAATGTAACATAATGGGCGCCATTTCCTATAGCAACTTTAGTCATTCGTATATTTTTCCATTAAATTTTTTTAAGAAAAGCTTATTTTTCAGTACAGATGGCGCATTTTACGCGCTTGTGCGAGAAGTGGTTAATTTTACGTCAGGTCGAAATCTTCGGAGGGCCATATGTACTAAAATACGTCCCTTCGGTCGTGCTTTAATTTATCTCCACTCCTTTAGAACTTAATTTTTTTCGCACTTGAATCGAAATGTACTATTCTCGGTATGTTTTGTAAAAAATTCGCATTATTTTCCATTTTTTTTTTAATTGATAGTATATTAACATTTTCTTCGGTTACCGCGAGGATTACACATGAAATAAAACTATGAAAACGGATAAACTCGCGTATATTAACTAAGTGGCTAAGTGGTGTAGTAACTAAGCGGTCATCCGCAGACCACGAACCCTGTAACGTGTTCGAAACGTCGGAATGAAGTTAAAATTAGTTAATGTACGCGAGTTTATCTGTTTAGAAGTACATTTCGATTCAAGTGCGAAAAAAATTGCCACTATTTCAGCGACTTCATGGTACTATTTTAAGAAGCAATTATTGCTTCCCCGAGTATATTATCTAAACGGAGTCTTCATGATTCCCCAATCAGGCATACACAAATAAAATGAGGTGGATTTTTAAATTAGTTAATATGCGCGAGTTTATCCGTTTTCATAGTTTTATTTGATAGTATATTATTAGTAGTATTTTTTTGATACTCATGTCTGCCTGCGACCACGGGTGTAACGTCATACCCGAAACGTCAGGATATAATTAAACGTAAGTTTACGCGATTAGGACCCGTTTGTATTTAAAATATGAGTGATAATCGTGAAAGTTTAAATCAATATAGTGCGACTGCTTGCAAAACATTTCATAAAATAATTCGAATTCCAAAATAAATTGTGTTTTTAAAATTTTATTGGGTGATAACGAACTATTATGGACATAAAATCCTATTTTTAATAGATACGAGTAGGTACCATTCTTAATTATTTCACTATTTTCGTCATGTCAAAATGTGACATGGTCTTATCACCAGTAGTCATCCTACTGTTTTTATCTATACTGTGTAATATGTTTGTTATTGTTTTGGTTTAATATATTGAATAACATAATTCTATTAATTTAGTCACTCACCACTTATGTTTATTCAGTCTCCGAAGCCCCAGTGACGATAACTTTTTTTTATGTGTTATCACACCAATCTTAAAGATAGTTTGGTTGACGACAGCGGTGCGCAAAATTGACGTACGTCCTCCCTCCTACAGGTCCCGATTGGGACTGAAAGATGACAGCAGGAGCGATCCGCGAGAATAATTTCACATATTTTGTATGATTAAATATTATTCTTACAATATTAATGATTTCATCTTGTTAAGCGTTGACACAGACTTTGACGTTTCTTCTGATATATTTTTTTCTTGGTAAAGTTATATAGTTTCTGGGCAAAATGAGTTTTCATGCAGAGATTAGACCTATGTTTGGGATCGTTTTTTGTAGGGCGAAGTTTGTTTAAATACCTAATACTAATCAATGCGGGATAGATCAAGTTCTCAAATGTAACATATATAAGTTTTACTTCATAAGGAAGTAGTATTATCAAGAAAACTTAAAAAAACAAACGGGAATTCTAAGCTTACCTCGCCTTAATAATGTGTGTACAGTTTTCTAGTGAAGAATATTTAACAAGAATATGACATTTTAATACAACAGTCTATTTATTATGTACTGAAATCAGAATGACTTATTAGTTATTGTATATGTAATAAATAAAATAATTGTTTGAGACTTCTTGTGCTGCTTTATTTATAGATTAGATTCCTTCCGCTTCCTACAGATACTGACTTACAACAACGTGTTGTTTTCAAGAACATGTTATATGGACAGTCAATTGGACACGGACAGTGAGTAGAATAAATAGGTACAGTCAGCGTCGAATACTCTGTTGGAGTCGAAGTAACCAAATAATTCGGCACGTCATACATATAATTTTGCATGAAGTAGCGACGTGGTACCTGGCAGTTTCGTGATAACTTTTGTTACATTGGAAAAGAAATCGAGACATTATTTCTTTGATAAGAAAGCTCAATTTCGAATAATTAATTTACAATTAGCTTTATTTCTGTAATAATATTTATTTCAGTTACGTAAAAAGATAACTTATGTGATGATACTGATGGGTCTGATTGTAAGGCCTACTTGACTAATAATAGTAATTAGTCAAGAGATGTCGAGTAGGCCTCAAAATCGGCCTAGTTGAAAAAGTGGGTAATCGGGCCGATTGCGTTTCGTTGCATCACAACAGTGTACATCAAACATGACGTGGCCCTGTTATCTAAGGTTGAATTTTAAAAAATAAGTATAAGGCTAAAATAGTATTAACTATGCCTCTGGGTAGTTAAATCCAAAAAAGGTATATTGAGCATTACATCAGATTTTTAGAAGCTTAATTCATTACTAAAATTAATAATTAAGTGGGTGACTCATCTGTTTGTAGCTAGTCCCGTAAACGCGTGCTGTCAAATTTGACTTTTGTCATGTTGGAACTAGCGGATTTCATCAAGTTTAGTTGAGGAATTCGCGTTGTTTTTTCCATATTACAATCAATTCCCGTGTTGTTATAAATAAAACCGGACTGATGCGGCTTTATTCGGGTTCTAGACAGTGTTATTTATAACCCTCGGCTGTGATAATTGTGATAGATAAATGTTATAATCTGAAATGTCTCGGAATCGATGCGACGGTCTGCTTGCGCGAGTGGATTTTCCACTTTACACTCTTCAGACACTAACGAATCGGCACGTATTGGTGGCCGGAGGTGGCGGGGCCTCTAACACAGGGGTTGCGAATGGATTCGTAAGTATTATCCCATTGTTTATTAAATTTAAACTGCCTGAGATGACTCTGCTGATACTACGTGTCAACGCTGTTATCCTTGAACTGGGTCTGTGTAATTACACGTTTCTGTCCACGGGCTGACATTCACTTTAAGTATGATGAGTTTGCGTGTGTTTTTTAAGGAAATATTCGAGTTGTCGCACAATGGGACGAGGTTCGTGGCGGAGGAGGTGATGCGGCACGAGACGGGGCCCAACGTGGTGATGACATGCGCGGTGCGGACGGCGGGCAACCGCACCTTCCTCACCGCCGGCCAGGAGAGCCACTGCCAGCTGTACCGGGTCAACATCCGCATGGTGGATGCGGCCGAGATGCGGCGAGGCAGCTTTCGCGCCGAGAATGGGCTCATACGGCGCAGGAGACGGACTGTGTCGGAGAATGAGAACATCTCCAAAACTGACAAAAACAGCAACACTATGGAGAAGAGAATGTCATTTGAAATAAGGCCCAGCGACAGTGTGCAGACAGATTTTGGGTAAGATATTTCCTTTATCATTTTCTTTAAAAACTATGGCAGGGCAAGTCATCAGTGTTTACTAATGAGCTGCATGAATGAGCATATACTACTGACTATCAGAGTGTGACCACTGACAGGTGGTTTCACAGAGTGCACTTTAATGAGCATTTGCCTACTTTCTGCTTGCCATGTTGGGTAACTGACAGTTGTAGAACTTGTAGACCATTTACCATACAAGGTATTTGGTTCAATGTTTTATTTTATTTATTTAGCCTTTCATCAGACATTTAGTAGATTTTGTCTAATACATATTTTTTTTATTATTATTTATTTATTCATAAATTTATTTTAATTCAACAACAACCCAGAACAGATCACTCTCGAGACTAAGGTCTAAGAGAGCCGGCCTGAAATAGAAATGGGATTAAGCCTGCAGACTTTGAGTGTCCTCTTCCAATTTTCTCCATTCTGGTCTTTGAGTGCCACTATAGCCCATGTTGTTCCAGCGACCTGTTTGATATTGTCGTCTCATCTGTTCTGTGATCTGTCTCTTTTTTTTCCATATTTCAAAGTTCTGTACTAAGAACTAAAAATGTGCGATATTTATATTTACAAGCCAACACATTAGAATTAAGTCAAACAAAAAATGTTACTTCACATAATAATTACATTACTCATAATAAATAAGTATTTACATAATTCACATTTATCAATTGGTTATTAACATAATAAATTCGAATATATTTTCAGCAAATTAGTAGGTATAATGCTAATGGAAAACTCATGAATGGTATTGCAAGTAATCTTATACTATGGCTTGTATTTAGTTCATGAACAAATACTGCATAGATAGGGGGTTGCTTTATTTCATTGTTCAGTATCTATGAGTCTGATTCCAAACAAAACAAAAGAGGAAACTGTTCTAATTTACTTATCTTCTTTTGGTACATTTAGTATTATCACAGTGTATTTATACATACATATAGCACAATCTCAAATAAATCAATCAAACATAAAACAGATAGTTACATCATAATATTATATGCTACTGCAAAATTGTTTGGACACATTATGTTATGATATTATGATGTAAATTAATTCATACTGTGGCATGTCATGCATGTTTTATTAGATTCATTAAATAGTAATGAGTAGTTGATCCATTACAGATTAGAACATCGAAAGTGGATTTCAATTGTCGAAAATTATATTACCTTCATAATAGTAGTTTTTACCTTTGATGGAAAATATAATTGCAAGGAAATAGCAGTTTTCCCTCTGGGTTGGAAGGTCAATAAAAAAAAACTATTGCTAAAATTTGAAATAAGAATTCCAAGTTTACACCAAGTCCCTTAGACGTGGCCAGGTTAGTATGTCCAGATTGTCCAGGCATTCACGATTCTTTAAGCGAAATTTAACTTAACGATTTACCGCGTAAGTCGCTATTGTATCGGCGACGTTGACGGCTGTAGCCGTCGTTGGCGTCCGTGGCATGACTTTCCGGCGTTGCTTATAGCCGACTGTGGCTGTCAAAAGGTTAACAATTATTAAATTACACTATCGGCCTCTGATGCGCCCCTATTACCTCTGCACCCGTATGCAACGCACAGACACACACCTCCAACCTCCATCTATTAGTTAAACCTCGGAGTCTGCACTTGTTGACCACAGATAGAACTCTAGTCTCCAGCATGACACTGTGTTTCGACGATTGAATTGTGCAAATAACGAAACTTACGTTGCCATCGACTTGAGCTGTTTTAAAGGTTCATCAACAACCATGTGACAGCAATGCGTCTATAGGCTACGGTATCTGTTTACTATCACTAGCTGCTTTTATACGGACTTGTATACAACTGTACAGAGTGTACGGTCGGCTCTAATAATATGTATACGATTTTGAACCTTATGCCTTTGACATACGTTCCGAAATGTATAGATATTATTAGACGTGACAGTCGCCATCAGATATATCGTAGCGTCAGGAGCGTTCAAAAATATCTGAACACGCCTTTATTGCCAATAGAGGCGTGCTCAGATATTCTTAACGCTACGATATATCTGATAGCCACTATATAGATTGCATGCAAGTCGGCAGAGTATACAGGGTGTTTTTCTTCATATGCTATAACTTTAAGGGAAGCTTATTTAGGTCAAATATAATTAATTTCTCTAGGAAACTAGTGTATTAACTGTTACTGTTATTGAGTTATTAAAAAAATAAGTTTAATGACTGAACAAGTGTATTGCAACCTTTACTACATTCTCATGTTACTTATTTTGACATGTACCGTCAGTCACCTGAGATTAACTTTTATTCTTAAGGTTGTCACACACTTACCATTTCATTTACTATGTATGAAAACAAAAAAAAATCTTTTTTACCGAATTTTCCAAAAGCCGATTATACCAGACAACTTCTATTAATGTCCCAAGTAACCTGTCTAATTTAACGCAAATCGGGTATATCGGAGCGTCCGTATTAATCTGATGACATCTGTACAAAAAGCAGTTGCATTGCTTATATTATAAATAGGGGTCGGAACACTCGGAACTATAGGTGCAAAACTTTAAAAATACTTCTCAATTGGACTTGACATAGCACATACATCCATAAAATATACATATCTACACACCCACACATTGTAAGTTGAAGATTCCGAGATAGGAAATAAAATCGGATGCAGATTTTTCAATAATATTCGTAATTTTCTTGGCTAAAGTGTTCCCTTATCGTCGGGGATAGTGCAATACCGCAGATCTAACACATGTCAATAAGATTCTTATTTCAAACACGCTTCTATCCCCTCGTCAGTGACGACAAAAATGGCGAAAAGTCGTTGTCTGTGGAGCCCAGTTCGGGCCTCGTCACAGACAAGGATTGCCAGGCCACCGATTCTAAGAAACTGCACGTACAACGGCTTTTTCGCACTTACGGCTGCTCAAGGCCAAGTTTTCTATCTGTCCTATTTCACTAGCTACACACCTCAATGAGTATACAAGAGACAGGTATACGTTAGTCAGCTTTATTACTCAATCAATGTCCAAATCGGGCTTCGCCACAGATGCGGGCAGTTGATAAAATGTTAAAATCGGGCCTCGCCACTGACGAGGGGATATGGAATCTAATCTTTATCTGCATGTGTTAGTTACGCGGTATTACACTATCCCCGACGATATGTCAATTTTAAAGTTTTGTTAAAGTTTTCACCCATAGTTCCGACCCCTAATTATAAATGAGTTACTTACTGCATCTGAAACAAAGAAATTAGATTAGAAAGTTATTGCCATTACGAAGTCATGCACATGTGCATATCAAGCGTTTTGCATAGCGTTGGAGCATGACGTGATTTACTGTTTACTTTTTATTTATGTCTTTGTTTACGCATGCAATATGGCTAAATAAAAAAATAATAGATTACTATTTACTTTAGACTTTTTAATGGTTCCAAATAAATCATATTTCCTTCTCGGCGAAACGACGTAGGTAAATGTTGTAAGACGTAATTTGAGATGAAAGTCTACACAGGTTCCTGTTACAATAGAATAGGCTGTTTTTTTTTCAGATTGTTTCGATTTAGTATCAATATATTTAGAGGGTTTTGAGTATGCGTGATTGAATTTTAAAGTGAAGAATACTTTATTTAGGTATCTAAAATTACAGCTTGTTACATACATAAATAAACTTTTTATAGATACTGGGGATTTCTGATTAAGCCTAAGATTAGTGTCCTGAGCGCTAAACTTGGTAAACCTATCTCATAGGAATCGGGAGATATAAAAACGAAGTGAAATCGTCCTTTGATTGCAATAAATCGCAATATAAGGGACACCCTAGTGTTTGACAGGGCTTTTTAACACGTTCGACTCCGGTTATGTTTCACTAAGTGCTAATACTATGCCGATCGAAATTATCAGATAGAACGCCCATGCCAGTGACATACATCTGTGACCGAAAAGATTGTACTCCTATGCCGGCGACACAGCACTTGTGTCAAAAATTCATATTTCTGTGCCACTGGCATAGGAGTGAGAACTTGATTTTTGCTAGCGCCATAAGAATACGATTACTTTGATCACGTATGTGTGTCACTGGCATACGAGTCAGATTTTGTTGATTACATACAAGGCCGTCTTTAACTATTCCTGGGCACCCATGGATTTTGGGGCCCCTTTCGAAAGGAAAGTAAACATGAGAATAAATGTGAGGAAAATTGTCGATCTTTCGGGGCCCCCCTGAAGATGGGGGGCCTGGGCACATGCCCCTTATGGTAAAGACGGCATTGATCACAGACGCTGGTCACACATATGTGACCGAAAAAACTGTATTCCTATGCCAGTGACACACATACGTGTTCAAAGTAATCTCATTCTTATGCCACTAGCATTAATCAAGTTCTCACTCCTATGCCAGTCGCATCGAAATACGAACATTTTTGACACAAGTGTGTGTCGCCGGCATAGGAGTACAATCTTTTCGGTCACACATGCGTGTCACTGGCATAGGATTTCTACTTATCAGACAATTTCGATCGGCATAGTGTAAGCACTTAGTGAAACAGTACCGGAGGCGAACGTGTTAAGTTCAGTGTCCGTTTATTCCAGCTCGGACCCCCTCCAGAGGGTGGTACGTATCTCGCACAACGGCAAGCTGCTGGCGACGGGCGGCGCGGACTGCAAGGTGCGAGTGTGGAGCTTTCCAGCCATGAAGCTGCTCTTTGAGCTCGACGGACACACTAAAGAGGTACGTTAGACTACTGACCGAGAGACTGGGCATATGCTGAGTGGTACTGCATTTCTCAGCCTCCGTCGCCTAGTTGGTAGCGACTGCCTACGAAGTTGGAGGTTCCAGATTCGAGTCTCGGCAACTATTCGTGTCATTTATCACAAATATTTGTTTCTCGTCGTGGCTATCTCACATCACATCATCAGCCTGTGATAGTCCACTGCTGGACGTAGGCCTCTCCCATTAACTATGCGCATTAGGAGGTAAATGCCCATAATCGCCACGCTGGGCAAGCGGATTGGCGATCGCAGTAATGTGTTCATTATGATGACGCTGCTACCAACCATCAATCTTTTATCATGGTCAGTGACACTTCAATCCCTTAGTCGACTCTTACGACACCCGCAGGAGAAGTTGGGATGGTGACAAATGTATTCTTACTGCCGTCACCATACGGTAGCGTGTGCTACACGTGGCTGACGTATCTACGTATTTAAGAATATATTGTATTGTCGGATCCAGTCTCATCAGCTCATCACGCCTTAACTGTGTATTGCACATGACTGACAGCTTCTGTCAAGTCCTGTCACTTTAAGCGGGAACGCCGCTCGCTTGGACATTCTGTAAAGGACGCGGTCACGGGACGTTTGCTAATTCGTATCTTTTGTGTAATTTATGCTAATATCCTGACTTATTTGTGAAAACCTTTATTATAGAGCTTTATTTTGAACATAAAGTGTTTAATTCCCTAAAATCTTATCTATTATGTACCTATATCCTCGCCTGGTACCCACATCACAGGCCTCAATTGAGCTTACCGTGGGACTATTAGGTCGATTTTTGTAGGATATCCTAAGATATTTATGTTCGTGTCGTTTTTAGTATAGGCTGTATTTAATTGAAGTGTTATAACAAATAATGAATAATGTTATATTAACCAGCTGGACGACCTAGACTTCAGTCCATGTGACTCGACGTTAGCCAGCATCGGCAAAGACGGTGCAGCGCTGCTGTGGCACACCGGCCGTCGGGCGCCGCCGCGTCTCACCGTCGCCTGCCAGCCGCCCAACGGCGCCAAGTACCTGTTCCGCCGCTGTCGGTGAGTGTGAGACTTCAGTCCGTGCGACTCGACGTTAGCCAGCATCGGCAAGGACGGTGCAGCGCTGCTGTGGCACACCGGCCGTCTCACCGTCGCCTGCCAGCCGCCCAACGGCGCCAAGTACCTGTTCCGTCGCTGTCGGTGAGTGTCTCCTAGACTTCAGTCCGTGCGACTCGACGCTAGAACATCGGCAAGGACAGTGCAGCGCTGCTGTGGCACACCGGCCGTCTCACCGTCGCCTGCCAGCCGCCCAACGGCGCCAAGTACCTGTTCCGTCGCTGTCGGTGAGTGTCTAAGACTTCAGTCCGTGACTCGACGCTAGAACATCGGCAAGGACAGTGCAGCGCTGCTGTGGCACACCGGCCGTCTCACCGTCGCCTGCCAGCCGCCCAACGGCGCCAAGTACCTGTTCCGCCGCTGTCGGTGAGTGTCTCCTAGACTTCAGTCCGTGCGACTCGACGTTAGAACATCGGCAAGGACAGTGCAGCGCTGCTGTGGCACACCGGCCGCCTCGCCGTCGCCTGCCAGCCGCCCAACGGCGCCAAGGACCTGTTCCGCCGCTGTCGGTGAGTGTCTCCTAGACAGTCCGTGCGACTCGACGTTAGAACATCGGCAAGGATGGCGCGGCGCTGCTGTGGCGCACCGGTCGTCTCACCGTCGCCTGCCAGCCGCCCAACGGCGCCAAGTACCTGTTCCGCCGCTGTCGGTGAGTGTCTCCTAGACAGTCCGTGCGACTCGACGTTAGCCAACATCGGCAAGGACGGTGCATCGCTGCTGTGGCACACCGGCCGCCTCACCGTCGCCTGCCAGCCGCCCAACGGCGCCAAGTACCTGTTCCGCCGCTGTCGGTGAGTGTCTCCGAGACTTCAGTCCGTGACTCGACGTTAGCCAGCATCGGCAAGGACGGTGCGGCGCTGCTGTGGCACACCGGTCGTCTCACCGTCGCCTGCCAGCCGCCCAACGGCGCCAAGTACCTGTTCCGCCGCTGTCGGTGAGTGTCTCCGAGACTTCAGTCCGTGCGACTCGACGTTAGAACATCGGCAAGGACAGTGCAGCGCTGCTGTGGCACACCGGCCGTCTCACCGTCGCCTGCCAGCCGCCCAACGGCGCCAAGTACCTGTTCCGCCGCTGTCGGTGAGTGTCTCCGAGACTTCAGTCCGTGCGACTCGACGTTAGAACATCGGCAAGGATAGTGCAGCGCTGCTGTGGCACACCGGCCGCCTCACCGTCGCCTGCCAGCCGCCCAACGGCGCCAAGTACCTGTTCCGCCGCTGTCGGTGAGTGTCTCCTAGACTTCAGTCCGTGACTCGACGTTAGCCAGCATCGGCAAGGACGGTGTGGCGCTGCTGTGGCACACCGGCCGTCTCACCGTCGCCTGCCAGCCGCCCAACGGCGCCAAGTACCTGTTCCGCCGCTGTCGGTGAGTGTCTCCGAGACAGTCCGTGCGACTCGACGTTAGCCAGCCTCGGCAAGGACGGTGCATCGCTGCTGTGGCACACCGGCCGTCTCACCGTCGCCTGCCAGCCGCCCAACGGCGCCAAGTACCTGTTCCGCCGCTGTCGGTGAGTGTCTAAGACTTCAGTCCGTGCGACTCGACGTTAGCCAGCCTCGGCAAGGACGGTGCAGCGCTGCTGTGGCGCACCGGCCGTCTCACCGTCGCCTGCCAGCCGCCCAACGGCGCCAAGTACCTGTTCCGCCGCTGTCGGTGAGTGTCTCCTAGACAGTCCGTGCGACTCGACGTTAGAACATCGGCAAGGACAGTGCAGCGCTGCTGTGGCACACCGGCCGTCTCACCGTCGCCTGCCAGCCGCCCAACGGCGCCAAGTACCTGTTCCGTCGCTGTCGGTGAGTGTCTCCTAGACAGTCCGTGCGACTCGACGTTAGAACATCGGCAAGGACAGTGCAGCGCTGCTGTGGCACACCGGCCGTCTCACCGTCGCCTGCCAGCCGCCCAACGGCGCCAAGTACCTGTTCCGCCGCTGTCGGTGAGTGTCTCCTAGACAGTCCGTGCGACTCGACGTTAGAACATCGGCAAGGACAGTGCAGCGCTGCTGTGGCACACCGGCCGTCTCACCGTCGCCTGCCAGCCGCCCAACGGCGCCAAGTACCTGTTCCGTCGCTGTCGGTGAGTGTCTCCTAGACAGTCCGTGCGACTCGACGTTAGAACATCGGCAAGGACAGTGCAGCGCTGCTGTGGCACACCGGCCGTCTCACCGTCGCCTGCCAGCCGCCCAACGGCGCCAAGTACCTGTTCCGCCGCTGTCGGTGAGTGTCTCCTAGACAGTCCGTGCGACTCGACGTTAGAACATCGGCAAGGACAGTGCAGCGCTGCTGTGGCACACCGGCCGTCTCACCGTCGCCTGCCAGCCGCCCAACGGCGCCAAGTACAAACAGCAACACAGCTAGGTATACACTTCAGAAATTGGAAATATTGCATGAAAGAGAATCACACTTACAGTCACGTGTCAGTTACATAGGAATGTTGAGCCACTTGGCAAAGGATGCAATTTGGTCGTGTAATATTATGGGTTCGGCATTTTTCGTTAGTAGGCCCGATCGCGACATTTCCGATGATCCCCGATGATATGTCATCGAATCTTTGTTGCGTCAAAATTTCAGTATTTGAAAACTAGTTGACATAATAAAAATTCCTTCGTCTACGAATATTAAGAATTAGCTATCGGCCATGATTAGACGCTAGATGTCGTTGTTCCTTGTGGAAACTGGATAACGACAGTTCTTCATAGATTTGTCTAAAACCGTTTAGTAATTTAATCACGGTTTCTTCAAATCGGATTTCATGATTTATCTGACGAGGCAAGGTATTTTTAGGAGAGGTATTTTTCCAAATCAAGATATTTTTACAAATAGCCATGTTATCGGGCAATTTTAAATTATTTTTTTCATTGACAGAGAGAAATGCTATTGCTGTCTTTATTATAATTCATCACATCTCTTAGTTGACGTTAGTTGAATACTTTACGTAAGCCAAATATACAAAATTTGAATTTGCCGCCTTTTCTTACTGCCAAGTTGGTTGGACCAAAATGTGGTTACACAGGAGACATTCATAACAGACCGGTTGAAGAAGGGAGAGTAATACACTCGTGATACACATACCCATTATGCATATCCTTGTAAGGCCCAATGTACATTACAATGTACACTCCAATTCAATGAAATTTAAACCTTTTATAAACTTGATAAAGTCGCATTTACTTTGTTTGGTCGTTTTCTCAAAGAAACGAAGTTCACCACTATTCCTTACAAGGCAAGCTTCAAAATAAGATTTAAAGAAAATAGTATGGTGGGCCTTACGAGGATATTTTTTCATTGACAGAGACAAATGCTATTGCTGTCTTTATTATAATTCATCACATCTCTTAGTTGACGTTAGTTGAATACTTATGTAACCTTTGTGGAAATATGGTAGATACGTTTGACAGTCTACCTATAATCCTTTAATCTGTCAGTAGCCATACAAATGTTTAATAGAGACTTGATAGTTTCTGGCTGAAATTCTAACTCTGAAAAAATATCTGACAGTGACAGCCGTTGAAAGGAAAATGAACGAAAATTTCTACATAGCAGCTTAGCAGTCAAATTACCGGCTCTGAAGTTAGATTGACGTCTCCAGGACTAAAGCGGATGTTATATATTATAACGTAACTATAGTAACGTCAGCTTCCGGAAAATTCGTAATCAATCATTGGTTAAACGTTTTTGTTATTACGTAACCATGGTAATGTCACCTTCTGAAGAAACCGCGAGCGATCATTGGTTAACCGTAGCAATGCTCGCCCCATTGGTCAGCAGAGTTCGGCCGAAGTCGTGATACTAGTCTCGTAAGATTTCGGAACCCGATTTGTATTATTCGACCAAGTTGCGAACAGTGCGAACGATCAACATTCCCGTGTATTATTTAATTTGAAGTTGACATAATATAACTATATTTATCTCTTTCATTTTCTCTCTGCTCTGTCTTTAATGGTCCGTTAGGAGTGTTGCTGTTTGTACCTGTTCCGCCGCTGTCGGTGAGTGTTTCCTCGATTCCAGGGCTACCGTGTATAATAATATGACAACCCGCCATGCAAAGGCCGTCCATGCGGTGCGCTTCGCGCCATACTAAAACGCTCCAAAGAATCAAGACATATTGCTCCGCGCGGGCCGTCCGCATGACACTAAAACATGGATATAGAATATGGATATGGATTTGACAACGTAATAATAATAGCAAGAACGAAAGGGATGGTCTTATGAAACTTTTTACTAGTGGAAGTGAAAAGGAACGATGATCGTCCGTCCTTATCACTGTGCCACTATTTTTTGTGTGTGTGGCACTTAGATGCTAGATCTACGTGCCAGACAAATGCGTTGATACGTAGTATCTTCTTAGTAGTCTGTGACTATGTCTATCCCTCTTAGTGGCACACTATGTGCGGCCCCTCGCACTAAAACCAGCCTAACAGCTCCAAATACTTCCACCGCTGTCGGTCAGTGACACTGTGATTAGACTCCGATGCTAAGGCGTATATGAAAGCCCGTCACGCTAGCGAGCAACGGCAAGGATGCCGGTGCTCAACAGAACCAATTTTATTAGACTCCGGAGCTACTGTGCATATGCCATCAATCCACCACCCTAGCGTCGGCGAGTACTGTCGCTCATGGCATTCAAGTAATTAATAGAAGAACATACTTTTAGAAATGAGAATATAAAACTAAACTACTAATTTGGTCTAAAGGAACTAGTAATCCTCGAGTTCCGAGTTTCGCGGGAAGCAATAGATTTATTAAATTTTTCATTTATTTTGTAAGTAATTAGATCGTTCGTTCGCATACGGTTTCCCCTATTACACAATAAGTACACTAAAATAATAGGTTCATTAAAATATCGACGTGTCAATAATGTTTTTTAGGGTTCCGTAGCCAAAATGGCAATAACGGAACCCTTATAGATTCGTCATGTCCGTCTGTCCGTCTGTCCGTCTGTCACAGCCGATTTACTCGAAAACTATAAATGCTACAGTAACGAAATTTGGTAACGATATGTGTTGTATAAACCGCTACAGAATTATGATACTAAATTGTAAAAAAAATCATTGGGGTGGGGGCCCTCCATACATGTAACTGAGGGATAGAACATTTTTTTTAGTTGTATATAAGCGTGTGGGGTATTAATAGAAAGGTCTTTGAAAAGGACATGAAGGTTTATAAATCACATTTTTATTTAAGCAAATCGTTTTCGAGATATCAGCTCTCAAAGTCTGAAAAATGTGTCCCCCCCCCCTCTATTTTTTAAACTACGCGATATAAAATTCTAAAAAAAATATATGTTATGCCCATTAATAAACTCTATCAACGATTTTTGGTTTGATTAAATTACCTCTTATAGTTTTTGAGGTAGGTTGATTTAACTGTATTTTTTTTATAATGAATTGATAATGGTACGGAACCCTTTGCGCGCGAGTCCGACTCGCACTTGGCCGGTTTTTTTTACCTTCTAAGTGGGCCATATTTTCGAAGTTGTCCCCCCAATGGGTATTTTTTATATAATTTCTATTCAGACTCGTGAACTCTTTCGATCCTAATAGAAGAAAAATGTTGTCCTCAAAATTTACATAATTTTTTTTCATTCCGTTACCGCCACATAAAATGTATGAAAAAATGGTAATGGGATGGAAAAAAATCTAGAGACAAAAAATTCTCCTATTAGGATCGAAAGAGCTTATGATTTGGAGTGGTATTAGTCGTATTAAAAGGTCCAAATTAAAAAAAAAAAGAAAAAAACAGGTCAACTTTGAAAAAAAATTGGACCAAAAGCCCTTTTTTCAACCCAATATCAATAACTATGACATTCCCATCCACAGATTCGGCCCAATAGAAGACAAGAAGAACGACTACCGAATGTTCACGATCGCGAACCCGCTCGCGCGCTCCGGCAAGCAGAAGGGGCTGGTCCAGCTGTGGGACCCCACTAGTGGACAGCTGCAGAAGACGGTCATCGTGAACGAGTCACTGAGCGCGCTAGCCGTCAGAGACGACGGCAGATTCGTGGGCGTCGGGACCATGTTCAGCGGCTCTGTGGATGTGTATGTGGCGTTCAGTCTGCAGGTTAGTTCACCATCCTAATAATCTAGAAATTCTAATTTCTAATCGTCTAAATTTGAACTCTATTATCGATTGAATATCATAACTGTGAGACTTACGAGTTAGGTTAGGTTTCGGCTGTTAAAGGGTTAAGCTGAAGAATCACTACACGACTTCAAAAGACTTGAGCATACCTTTACATTAACACCCATATGGGATCATCCATTAATTACGTCACACCTCAAGGGGGAGGGAGGGGGTCCACAAAATGTGGCATATCGTGACAGGGGGGAGGGAGGCGTTCTATGTTTGTGACGTCACAATCCTCACATACATAAATACATGAACATAAAAGAATAGACAATCCAAAATCCTTGGACGGAGGAAGAATAAGTTAATTTTCTCTTCGTTGATTTTACAAATCATTTTAAGCAATTCTAATAAAATAGTACATTACGACACAAAAGCGAAAAACATGAAACTCGAAACGAGTGGTGATGTTTTAAAACACAACCGATAGGGAGTGTTTTAAATCGACACTAGTTTAGAATTTCGTTTTTGCACGTGTCTCGTACGACGTTTTTTAGTGCAGATGGCCCTCCGAAGTTTTGGACCTGACGTAAAATGACCAAAATTTACATTCAAAGTGATGTAATTTTTGCCTCCTTAAACTAAAAATCTACATGTGACGTCACACTAAGGAGGGAGGGTGTAGTTAATTGTGACGAAGTGTGACAAGGGGGGAGGGAGGGGTCAAAAAATCATAAAATTGGTGTGACGTAATTAATGGATGATCCCTATTAACCGTTTCGTTACGTGTTCCATTTTAAAAAACTTATCTATGGCGGCGAACAATTTTTTCATGATACGCTAAGAGCGTGCCTTACCCTATAGAATATGATGACACGCCTATCGTGTCATGCGCCATTCGTTAAAAACATTCATGACACGCCTGGGGCGTGTCATCCGCACTGAAACGTTTAAATTCCATTCGAATTTAATATTCCAATGTCCGCACGTGTGCAGGAATGAATTTTTGATACTGCCGAGATAAACTGGTTTTCCTCGGATTATGCATTGTACTCGTAATATGTTGTATGACACACGTGTTGAAATTTAGGCTTTCCTTACTTTTATCATAAATAACTACTTACCCCCTTGTTCATAAACGTTTGCTAACTTAACAAGCCGCTAATAATTGTTTGTCCCTTTCGGTCTTAACAATGTGTCCATAAGAGCAAAAAGGACAAACAATTATTGACTTGAAACTATATTATGGTACGGTATTAATATCAGACTTAACCTTCCAGCGAGTATTGCACGTGCCCCGAGCCCACCGAATGTTCGTGACGGGGCTAGAGTTCCTCCCCACGCAGGGGTTCGGACCCCCCATCACCAGCGGCTCCGAGGCTGCGCTGCTGTCCATCTCCGTCGACAACTGTCTCACTGTTCACAGCCTGCCCTACCCGAGTAAGTACATAGTCCATATACTCTATGTATTAATATAAGTAACTAATGCACTAAAACTTTTGAATATACAGGGTGTTCGTTTCGATATGCTATAAATAAGACAGGTCACTTGGGACATTAATAGAAGTTGTCTGGTATACAGGCTTTTGGAAAATTCGATAAAAAAGTTTTTTTTTTGTTTTCATACATAATAAATGAAATGGTAAGTGTGAGAGAACCTTAAGAATAAAATAAAAGTTAATCTCAGGTAACTGACGGCACATGTCAAAATAAGTAACTGTATGATTATTTCTTCGATGTGGACTGTATTTTTTTTATAATTTAAGTTTTAAAGTTCAAAGTTTCAACGATACGAAAATAATGTGGAACTTGGTGTGGAAGGCTTATCAGCTGTATGAAAACACGTACCTTTGTGATCTGCAGAAGATAGCGCAGATCTCGGCTGTAGCGGCTGGTATAGGCTCCTCACCGTTGGCTCGTTCAAACTTACCTTCGGCAAAGGTTTACCGTTAACCAGCTCCAGCGAGATGCAAAGACTCGTGCTTCCTCCAACGGATCTGCCTTCTTCGACGTTCACACACAGTTGAAAGCAAAGATTTTATACGATAATCAACTGCTTGATACGAAAGATTTGAATACTTTGAATTTACGAAAACGAGTACGTGCTATCGCACCGAAAGATTAATGACAACTCATTGAACGTTTTTTTTTTTTTTTTAAGTTCAAGACAAGTATGTTGCCAGGCGAAATTATCTAAAACCATGGGACAATTCTAAACATTCCGCCCGCCAAAATACCATGTATTTTACGAGACAATTATATTTTAAACGAGAGGTATTCATAGGACACACCAGTGCATAGTGTTCTAGGTTTTTTGCTATTTAACTACACTTAGATTTAGATTTATTCTACGATATTCAAAACGATACTATTAAACTATTTTTTTTTTTCAATTACTATGAGGTTTGGGAGTTAATTTAGCAAGGGTAAGGGACACAGCTTGACTACTGGTCGTTTAAGTTCACCTGATTCGGTACGAACTGTAACGACGCGACAAATCCCATCAGTCCCTGGATGAAGTTGGATAACTCGGCCTATTTTCCATTTCATGGGGCTACATTGCTCATTGACAATTAGCACGAGCATGCCGACGACAATGTTTTGTTGTTTGTTGAACCATTTGTGGCGTTGTTGCAATGTGTGCAAGTATTCTACTTGCCACTTGCGCCAGAAATCCTGGTGGATCTTTTGTAACAGCTTCCACCGCTGAAGAGGACCCAATTTCACATCGACCATATTTCCTTCCGGTAGTATGGTGAGTGGTTCCAAAGTGAGGAAGTGACCAGGGGTCAACACAGACAAATCGTTAGGATCTGAACTGATAGGAGACAGAGGTCTCGAGTTTAGCATTGCCTCTATCTGAGTTAAGACAGTATAGAACTCTTCAAAAGTAAGTCGTTGTGAACCGATCACACGAGAGAGGTGGGTTTTCACAGATTTCACGCCAGCCTCAGCTAACCCAGAGAAATGTGGGCTACCAGGTGGGTTAAAAACAAAGTTAATTTTCTCTGCGTGCGAAGCCTTAACCATCAAACCTTGTAGCATATTGGATGCACCGATAAAGTTTCTCCCTTGATCTGAGATTAACCTGGAGCAACGACCACGTCGAGAAATAAAGCGACGGAGAGCTGCCAGATATGCTTCAGACGTGAGCTCGGAAACGAGTTCAAAATGTATTGCCTTGGTGGCAGTACACACGAAAACGCAAATATACGCTTTGTAAGTGCGTAGACCACGACCGCGAGCCATACTAATGTCAAAGGGACCCGCGTAATCTACCGCCGAGGACGAAAAAGGTTTAATTTGATTTATTCGAAACGATGGTAAATTACCCATCATAGGAGGCGAAGCCACCTTGGGTCGAGAACGAAAGCATTTCATGCAGGATGAAATTACCGAATTTATTGCCCGTTTAGCTGACAAAATCCAAAATTCTTGGGCTAGTAAATTCTGCAAAGTTTGCAATCCAGGGTGCATAAACCGGTGATGATAATCCTGAATTATTAACGTCGTCAGCCTATGCTCACGAGGCAATAAGAGCGGATGTTTAACATCGAATGTTAAATTCCCTTTGGAAAGGCGACCGCCCACCCTTAACAACCCAAGCTCATCCAAAAATGGCGACAATTTTCGCAAAGGTTTTGGTAAAGGGTGTGGTGAGGTATCTATCGACAAGCAACGAATTTCCGAGGCGAACACTTGTTCTTGAACGTGTTTTACAAGAAAATGCATAACCCTTAGGATTTCATCAGACGATAAATTTGGTTCGATATTTTTCGAAGTTCGGTGTTGCAAATTGTGAATATATCGAAAGCAATAGGCGAGAATATGCAATACGCGCTGCAAAGACGAGAATCTATTTAAGATATTGTCTATGAAAGCTACATTGGAGGCTGTGAACAGACTATAAATTTTCTGCTCATTCGAAGCGGACTGATCAGGAAGGATCTCCGATTGCGGCCATGACTCTTGAGGATTAGACAACCAGATCGGCCCCGCCCACCATAGCGGATGCTGGATTAAATCAGCTGGAAGTAAGCCGCGGGAACCGCAGTCTGCAGGATTGTCCGAACCAGCAACGTGTTTCCAACAGTCAGGGCGAATATTTTCCTGTATGTGTGTAACCCTATTGGCTACGAAGGTTTTCCACTTTGATGGACATGAACGAATCCAAGTCAGAGTGACAGTGGAATCTGACCACGCATAGATATCATCAAACATGTGAAAATCTTTCAAAGCTTCCCGAAACGACATGACCAAGTCCGACAGTAAGACAGCAGCTAGCAACTCCAACCTTGGTACTGAGCATTTACGGAGAGGAGCCACCTTGGATTTAGCGCAGCACAGGCGCACGACAATAGAACCGTCATTCTGAACGACACGACAATAAATGACAGCACAATAACCCTTCTCCGAAGCGTCACAGAAACCGTGGAGTTGTAGTGATGTAAACGATACAATCATTCTCCGAGGAATGGACAATGAACTCAAATCCGACAGTTGTGATTTGAATTTACGCCATTCTTGAGTAATGGTGATGGGAGCTTCGGTATCCCAATCGACACCAGAGACCCACAGAAGTTGTATTAAATATTTTGCAAAGAATACAACTGGCGATAATAGACCCAGAGGATCAAAGATACGAGCGATGTCCGAGAGAATTGACCGCTTCGTACAACGACAATCATTTAACGATGTTTTAAATGTGAAATTATCTTCCTGTGGAAGCCACGACAGACCGAGAATTTTTAACGACAAATCATGAACATCTTCGAAATTATGAAGTTGCTCAGAATAAAGCTCCGAACCTGGCAAGCTTTCTAGAAATTCAGGACTATTGGAAGTCCATTTACGCAAGTGGAGCTGAGCAGACGACAAGATTTCCACCAGCTGTTTACGTAACACCAACGCATTTTCGACCGAGTCTGCACCTGACACGATGTCATCGACATACGCATCCCTTCCCAGCACTGCAGCACCATGAGGAGCACGAGACGAGAACTCCTTCGCCAACTTGGATATACACCAGAGCGCTTGATAAGGAGCACAAGAAACACCGTAAGTCACTGTGAGCAAGCGATAATCTTTCACAGGGTCATCAGCTGATGGCCGCCAGAGGATGCGCTGATAATCACAGTCTTCGAGATCAACAAGGAACTGACGGTACATCTGCTTGATGTCTCCGGTGAACACTATTGCATGCCAACGAAATCTAACTAACAAGTCGAATATATTATTTTGCAGTTTAGGGCCTGGCAGCAATGTGTCATTCAGAGATTTCCCTGCAGAATCTTTTGCACTAGCGTCATATACAGAACGAAGAGGGGTGGTGACAGAGTGGGGGCGTAAAATTCCATGATGTGGTACATAATAAAAGCGACCTTCACACGACAAAGGAGGGTCAACTTCCTCCATGTGACCAGACTCCAAATAGTCATTCATGAAATTGACATAAGCTGTCCGAAAGTGAGGATTTAATTTAAATTTCCTCTCTAGATTTAAGAAACGCTTGAGAGCAATCTCCCGAGAATTTGAAAACCTGGGTTTGTCCTGAGGGTCGACGAAGGTTAAGGGTACTACCATCCTGCCCTCAGAATTGCGATGATATGAAGTTTCCACTTGCCTTTCGCACGACAATTCCGATTTCGATAATATTACTTGTTTCGGAGACTCAACACTTTCCAACTCCCAGAAGCGCTTGATATTATTGTCCAATCACAGACACGACACGAGAAAGCACTCCTTACTGGGACCCTTACGACCGCGAGAACGATATGTGTTAATATCAGTTGAGCATTCGCCCATCACTATCCAGCCGAAAACAGTGCTGACAGCAATAGGTTGATCTTCATTACCCTTGACAATACCAGGTTGAAGCGCTGCAGCGAAAATCTTGACATTAACTAGCATGTCGATTGGTCCAGATTTATCAAAAGTTGGATCAGCAAGGTCTAAATCCTTAAGATGCCTCCAAGATGAGACATCAAGTGGTTCTGCTGGCATATCAGCACATATTTTAGGAAGCACAAATGCTTCAAACGAAAAGCTACATGAGAAATCACCATTCGAAGGGAATATCTCACAATCAATAACTCCAACAGCATTAGTTGATGTTTGGCCGATGCCATTCACCGAGTCCAATCTATTTTTTATAGGTATTCCAAGTGTCTTTGCACATTTCAAAGTCATGAAATTGCAAGCACTGGCATTATCTATCAGTATTCGAATGGGTACCAATTTATTAAATTTATTTTTAATTAATACAATAGCTGTTGAGAACAAGGCTTGTGAATTTAAGTTTGGAACAGCCAATGTAACTTGAGTACTAGGTGAACTAGTAGGCTCCACCTCATTGCTTTTATCAAAATGTAATAAAGTATGGTGTTTGTTTTTACAAGTACCACAGGATACCAAAGATTTGCAATTTTTTACCGAATGAGACGGACGCCAACAATTAATGCACAATTTTTTCTCCTTCACCTGAGTGAATCTATCAAACGGAGACAATTTTAAAAACTTTGTACACTGTTCTAATTTATGACCTGGAGCCGCACATATGGCACAGGTACTCAAAGGTGGCACGACAAATGATGATGATGATTTAGGCTTAATATTCTTTGCCGGCTTTCAAGGTCTTCAGATATCACACCCATAGAGTTTTGCAATGCTTGACCACGCTTTTCAATAAAGAAATCAAATCGTCATACAGTGGTATCTCAGCATTTGAGTGCAGTTGCAATTCGAAGGCTTCTTTTGTGGCCACATCCAACTTTGACCACAACGAGTGGAACAACATGAAATTGTGTAGTACGTTGGGTACCGACGAAACGTTCATTTTAAAAGTACGTTATGGGATGGCAACGTACTGAAATTGTACTATTTTGTACCCAGTATATAAAAAAAAGTACCTTTATACAACAGAAGATATAATTAGATTAAATTGGTCGGTACGCAACGTACTCGCCTTCGTACGGGCCAATGGCTTACAATACGAATTTGAACACCAAGTATGACATAGGAAAATGTACTCATTATGTACCTCATGATTTGGGTACCATAATTACCATGTAATGTTTAAATCAATTATTATTCTTGTTCAAAGTTGGGCGGTATGAAACGAACACGTTCTGTACCGACCATAAAGCTTATTTAACCATTTATTTTAACTTATTCAGTGTCAAATAAATGTACCCAAAATGTACCTCCCAATTACCGACTTAATAATTTTTAAAGAACAAGGATTTTTATTTTGTTAAATAGGGTAATTAATTAAGTGTATATTTTTTTTAAAGTCTGACCCAATGTCAAGTGAACCGCAAAATATTCTAATTTTCTAAAGAAATTAATATAAATAGGAACCTGGGTCCGATACTAATCGTCATTTCAATTTATGCCCTTATTAAATACACACGCTGTATAATGCTATGAAGTATCAGGTGCACAGTTAATAACAAATTTTATAAAAAAATCCTTGTTCTTTCAAAATTATTAAGTCGGTAATTGGGAGGTACATTTTGGGTACATTTATTTGACACTGAATAAGTTAAAATAAATGGTTAAATAAGCTTTATGGTCGGTACAGAACGTGTTCGTTTCATACCGCCCAACTTTGAACAAGAATATAATTGATTTAAACATTACATGGTAATTATGGTACCCAAATCATGAGGTACATAATGAGTACATTTCCTATGTCATACCTGGTGTTCAAATTCGTATTGTAAGCCATTGGCCCGTACGAGGCGAGTACGTTGCGTACCGACCAATTTAATCTAATTATATCTTCTGTTGTATAAAGGTACTTTTTTTTATATACTGGGTACAAAATAGTACAATTTCAGTACGTTGCTATCCCATAACGTACTTTTAAAATGAACGTTTGGTCGGTACCCAACGTACTACACATAAAATAAATATTGCAAAATAGACTTTGTTATATTTGTTTAACTAGGAGCGCAGGAACTAAAAATACATGTTGATCAAGATTTATTTGCTGACGTTATTGCGTGACGATGTACGTGTTGCTCTCGTATATATTAGATATATATCTGTTTCTCTCACTCAAAAACAAGAATCATTTAAAATTTGAATTGCCTAAAAATATATTATTAAATTATAAACAGTACTTACGCATGAAAAGTGATTCCGTGAGTTTTGTTTTTATGCTTTGAGCTGTTAAAGCACTGAAAAAAGGCACAGCACGGCATGATTATCGCTTTTAAGCCAATATTCGTTACAGAGATTTTGGATCTTGACAAGCTGTTGACACATGGGCTGCCATCACACGACTAATTCAAAACAGGTCCCGGGACCTGTATTCGATGGCACACTTTCGTGCGCCTGGTACCATATCTACCCCTTTTACTTAAATCAATGGCGTGGTCGTATTAAAGAAAGAAAGATTGCTCCTACAACTCATGCTGCCCTGGTAATTACTCCGTTAATAACTATGACATTGTTTGAATAAGTTTAGCTTACAAACTGTATTATTTGTAAGTGCTTCGTATTCGTACTTTACTTAACATGTTCGACCCTGGTTTTGGTTTGGACACAACGTCTGTGATCGTCGAAATTGGACACCTACACCACCCATACATGATCAAAATAACCTATGCCACTAGCATAAATATAGTTCTTACTTAATATGCCAGGGGCATAAAAATACCAACATTTAGACACAAGCGTTGTGTCGCCGGCATAAGTAGGTGGACAATTTTTTCGGTCTCACATTCGTATCACAGGCACACGATTAGTGAACCAGTATCAGGGGAAACGTAGTAACCTTTAAACAATATAATAGTAAAACTATATAATATAACAGAAAAATCTCAGCCATACTCCCTACGCCCTTTTTTAAACTAAACATCTCGAGATATTATCTACAACTGGTCTGTACTTTCTGGTAGCCCGTGCCCGTAACCCTTGCAGGACTTTCGTGTGACTGTGCTTTAATTTCCTGAAAATTTTGATTCATACACGACACGCAAACGTGTAAGGGACATCTACGCATACAAATACATTTGTTACAAATACAGGTTGTAACTATAATATTGGTGTAATTATGTTGTGTATTTTTTAGGGTGCTTCTTATAAAAAAAACAAATATGGTTTACTTATCAAATAACAAAATGAGAGGGTGCCCCATAGATTTTTGGTTATTGGTTCGAACATCCTACAAAATTGCAAAAATAAGAAGCACCTAGGGTGCTTCTTATTTTTTTTATAATTATATTTTAGCCTTTTCTAACGAATGGCCCTATTCGTTTTTTTTTTCATATTCAGAAAATTTTACTAACGTGAAAATGATGAAACATCCCACTTTGTCGCTAAAAATAAAGACGGTATTTGCTTGTGTCTTTTATACAGGATTATTTTTTATTCACCAGCCAAATTTCAGATGGTTAATTCTGAGGTCATATTGATAATTGACGATTGATGTCGGTCCCATAGTAAAAGTTCATCAACATTCCCTGAAAATTAACCCCCTAAAGTTTTGCCGGTGATTAAAAAAGCCCTCCTGGATGAATCGTCATTTGACTAATAGATAACCTACGAAAAAGACACCATTAGGTACAACTTTATCCTAAAAAAGGGTTAAGACAGTAATTATGCATCAAATAAAACTATGGAAACGGATAAACTCGCGTATATTAACTAACTTTAACTTCATTCCGACGTTTCGAACACTTTACAGGGTTCGTGGTCTGCGGATGACACGAACCGTGTAAAGTGTTCGAAACGTCGGAATGAGGTTAAAGTTAGTTAATATACGCGAATATAAGCGATATACGCGAATATTATTATCAGTTTTCATAGTTTTATGTCATGTGTAATCCTCGCGGTAACCGAAGAAAATATTACAGTAATTATAATTAACCGAATTCCTTCTAAAATACCTCGGTTATTAATCAAAGGCAGTCGCATGTGTTCGCAGCCCTATCGCACGTTTTGCATAGATTTAAAAAGTTGATAGCAATGCAAATGCCTTGTGTGATGTTTACTTGTTCCTGCCTTACCGTTGTTTTAGACCCCAGGACTCGTTTTATAGTTCATTGTTAAGGAATATAAATAAAACTTTAAACCAGCGGTATTTGAAAATCTATAGTTTTTCCATGTGGCTTAATTTATGATGTTCCCGTTTCTACCATTTATTGTGTTACGCGTAACTTGCGCACTTGCTTACTTGTCAGAACGTGCAATGACGACAAACTATAAGCAATGTGAAGCTCGATACTCGTTTTTAGCCTGCTCAAAAAGCTTACGCTCGAAGTCAAGTCGCCTGCGGGCGACCTCTTCTTCGCGTTGGAGTTGTTCGTGTATGAGCGACTGCTCACGTTCAAAAAGCTGCTGTTCGCGCTCCATGCTGCGGCGTGCCAACTGTGCCTCCTCGTTCAATCTCAGTGCCTTTATTGTGGCAGATGAACGAGAAGACGACACTCGCGACCTGTTACTAGGAGAAGCACTAAAAATACGATCAGAGCTAGTTGAAAGTTGTTGGCGTGCCGTTTCAGGGCCCTCAAGGGCAGTCGTTGTGGGAGTTCCAGTGGCAATGATCGAAGCAGTGTCTAACTTTGAAGACCGACCATGCCCTCCCGCACCGACTGCTACAGAGTCCGAGTTCGCCTTGCCAGCGATTTTTGCTGGTGTGGCCAATTGTTTCTTTTTGGAACGCGTGATCATTTTATCACCCGGCGAGATAGGACCATAAATGTAAGGGATTCGATAGCTTAGGAGAGCAAAAAGAAGCAGTTGACCTTTTGTACCAGATTTTATTTGACAACTCTTAGACAACTGAACAGAACAATCCAAAAAAAGGCAATAGACAAAAAATGAATAGAAGAAGTAAATAAACATTATATAAAACCTACATGCTACGAACTAGATTGCGCAGTACCCATAACCAAGAGAAAAAAAGTTTACAAGATGTCGAAAACGGTTCCAATAATTTGATGAAAAAGGCTTGGTTTTACTTTTAGTCTGTCTGTTAAAAAGCTCTAAGCATATTTGAACCTCGTACAGGTACCTAGGTACTGTATAATTAGAATAAATGGCATGAGAAAAATCTTATAAAAATCGACCTAGTTCAACGTTAAGCTCAAATACTTGTTGCAAGTTATTACTTTGCTTATTAGCGATGAAATACATGCTGACAATATTCATAATTAAAAATGTTTGGGGGTGAATTCGGAGGTTGATGAAATTACGGGTCGAAATTGTTTGGATGAATTTTTCGTGAAAGTGTTTGTTTTCAGTCGTGTTTTTAGGTAGGTAGGAAAATGTACTCATTATGTACCTCATGATTTGGGTACCATAATTACCATGTAATGTTTAAATCAATTATTATTCTTGTTCAAAGTTGGGCGGTATGAAACGAACACGTTCTGTACCGACCATAAAGCTTATTTAACCATTTATTTTAACTTATTCAGTGTCAAATAAATGTACCCAAAATGTACCTCCCAATTACCGCCTTAATAATTTTGAAAGAACAAGGATTTTTATTTTGTTAAATAGGGTAATTAATTAAGTGTATATTTTTTTTAAAGTCTGACCCAATGTCAAGTGAACCGCAAAATATTCTAATTTTCTAAAGAAATTAATATAAATAGGAACCCTGGGTCCGATACTAATCGTCATTTCAATTTATGCCCTTATTAAATACACACGCTGTATAATGCTATGAAGTATCAGGTGCACAGTTAATAACAAATTTTATAAAAAAATCCTTGTTCTTTCAAAATTATTAAGTCGGTAATTGGGAGGTACATTTTGGGTACATTTATTTGACACTGAATAAGTTAAAATAAATGGTTAAATAAGCTTTATGGTCGGTACAGAACGTGTTCGTTTCATACCGCCCAACTTTGAACAAGAATAATAATTGATTTAAACATTACATGGTAATTATGGTACCCAAATCATGAGGTACATAATGAGTACATTTTCCTATGTCATACCTGGTGTTCAAATTCGTATTGTAAGCCATTGGCCCGTACGAGGCGAGTACGTTGCGTACCGACCAATTTAATCTAATTATATCTTCTGTTGTATAAAGGTACTTTTTTTTATATACTGGGTACAAAATAGTACAATTTCAGTACGTTGCTATCCCATAACGTACTTTTAAAATGAACGTTTGGTCGGTACCCAACGTACTACACCATGAAATTCTTGTCCGGCAAATCATATTTTGACAATATTTCTAAATTTTCTTTGAATGTTCGACAAACTCTATTTAATTCTGTGGGATTTTTTGACTTCACTGATTCACAGTTCAATAATTTTTCATAAAAAATGGTAGCGATAACCCTCTTTTTATCATAATAAGATTTTAAAGTGTTATATGCTATTAAATAGTTCTCATCACACAATGGATAATTTTTAATTAAATTAAATGCATGACCACTAACACTTGATAAGAGGTAATGAAATTTCTCGACAGCGGGGATGTCTTTGTTGTGAATCAAGGAGTCAAAAATCTGTATGAACGATACCCAATGTTCAATTTTGGAGTCAAAAGGTACGATATTTATTTTGGGTAATCGAACACCTACACTAAAAATATTACTGGCACTATTATTTAGAATAGCAGGCTTAAGTTCTTCACTTTTTTCCGTTAAACGTAATTTAATTGATTTCACTAGTTTTTCAAACTGTGACGACACTTCTAATTCATTTGTCCTTTTACCGCTGGGTAAAGAAGCGAGTAAATCAACCTGAAAAGCATGAAAATCCTTCTCGATGTTGTTCACATCTTGCATACAATAACCCTGCAAGTCGGAGTTCTGCATATATTCCAATCTAGCAAATGCATAATCGCGACCAACACGATTCCTGTCACAATTTTCCGACTTATCACCGCCACCCATGTTTATTCGAAAGAAAGTATATTTATATTATGAATTATTAACTTTAACGAAATAAATAATCTCGAACAAACGTAAGAGGAATAGGTTATTTTTAATCTGACAACTACTGTGACAACAAAACGTCACTGACAATTACGATGCGTTCAGAAACTATTCACTTCGACAATTATGAGTTGTCTGTCTATGACTTATGAACGATTTACGATATTAATGAGTAAATTCCTAAACGTGTAAACGGAACGGAAAAACGCCCCAGCCAAGTGTGTTCTATGCTTACCCTCGAATGTTTTTATTAAATTTGCAACGACTAAATTTTTACGAGAAATTATATTCAATATGCGAAAATGATACGAAATAACGCGAAAATAACCACGGGCACTTTACAAATTAATTCGGTCGGAGGACCATAAAAATGTATGATTATTTCTTCGATGTGGACTGTATTTTTTTTATAATTTAAGTTTTAAAGTTCAAAGTTTCAACGATACGAAAATAATGTGGAACTTGGTGTGGAAGGCTTATCAGCTGTATGAAAACACGTACCTTTGTGATCTGCAGAAGATAGCGCAGATCTCGGCTGTAGCGGCTGGTACTGGTGGTAGGCTCCTCACCGTTGGCTCGTTCAAACTTACCTTCGGCAAAGGTTTACCGTTAACCAGCTCCAGCGAGATGCAAAGACTCGTGCTTCCTCCAACGGATCTGCCTTCTTCGACGTTCACACACAGTTGAAAGCAAAGATTTTATACGATAATCAACTGCTTGATACGAAAGATTTGAATACTTTGAATTTACGAAAACGAGTACGTGCTATCGCACCGAAAGATTAATGACAACTCATTGAACGTTTTTTTTTTTTTTTTAAGTTCAAGACAAGTATGTTGCCAGGCGAAATTATCTAAAACCATGGGACAATTCTAAACAGTAACATTAGAATGTAATAAAGGTTGCAATACACATGTTCAGTGATTAAACTTATTTTTTTAATAACTCAATAACAGTAAGAGTTAAAACACTAGTTTCTTAGAGAAATTAGTTATATTTGACCTAAATAAGCTTCCGTTAAAGTTATAGCATATGAAGAAAAACACGCTGTATGTATATACCTATTATACCTTCTACCAAACCAAATTGTTTTTGACGTGTAAAATTGTTATCACATTTTTACCAATAATTGAATTTGAATTGCTTCAGGCCCAGCGCCGGATTTAGACGTTGAGAGGTTTCGGGGCAACAAAGGAGTGTAGACTTACGTTTAATTATATCCTGACGTTTCGGGCATGACGTTACACCCGTGGTCGCAGGCAGGATATAATTAAACGTAAGTTTACGCGATTATAAGACCCGTTTGTTTTTAAAATATGAGTGATAATCGTGGAAGTTTAAATCAATATAAAGGAGTGTAGGCCCCCTGGCCCCCAATTATTTTCCAAATAAAGTAGACAATTTTTTTCAGTCAAGTTTTTTAATAAATATTTGTATGTGGAAACAAGTATAGATTATTTATTATTTAACAAACATATAAATAACCGAGTAGTGTCGTACAATGTACAACAGGTTGGCGCTACCTCAATTCCAAAAACGCCACTAAGGAGTCCTCGATAACTTTACTCACATGCCACACGACTCCCCAGGGGAGTTATTCAGATTCACTATACAATTAACGTTGGCTGGCATGCAGGAATAGCCTTTAATTTTGTCTTGGCACTGCAAATAGTACCTATAGTGATAAACTCCCCCACGGAGTCGGCGGCATGTGAACAAAATTACCGATAACTCCCCAGATTATTAAGTCTCACGAAAGTTTAAATTCAATTATTTAACCCCTTACCGCATAGAAGCCATATATGGGCGCTATGAAATTGAACTCTATTGATTGCCATTAGAGCTCAAATTTCAACAATTTATTTTTTATTCATGCGGTAAGGGGTTGAGATGTCTTTATGTGAATAATGTACTTTCTCACGATCTAACGAAGTTTTTCTTTTACAGGTACTATGCCTGCCTGGGTTGCCATCATTCTAATAGTTTTCATTCTCTTCTGTACCTTTACATTATGTTCTTATTTAGGTATTTAATGAATATATTATTTCGATAAAGTATTGTAAGTATCATGGGGTTATGTTAGTATTTAATTTACGTTGTATACAAGCTCATAATTATACATAGTAAAATGTATGTAAAAAATAGGATCAATTGAATTAAATGAAGTGCAAACTTGCAACACCAATATACGAGTATTATTTGCTTATTTTGTCCTTGCTTGTTGGCCAGCGTAGTTTTCAGCGTGGCGATTATGGGCATTTACGTCCTAATGCTTTTATACCCATAGTTAATAGGAGAGGCCTACGTCCACTGCTCGGTGGACTATCATAGGCTGATGATGAAAATGGGATATTTACCATGTAAATTGTATTCGATCGGGTTCTTAACGAACATTTATAAGAACATCTTATTTATATTCCACAAGAATTAATTTGTACTTACGTAAGTACTCTGGCTTACCATGATGCTTAGCCAAGTTGCCAATCGCTAACGCGCTTATCGTAGTTTTCCGTCTCTGTCACTCTTGAATTAGTGCGACAAAGACAGTTAGCTGCCTTTCGTGTATGATTGACGATTAGGTGATAGCGATTGGCAACTTGTCTAAGCACCCTGGGCAGAGATCTCTTCAGATGTGGGACGAGTCGTAAAACTAGTAAAAATAAGAGACAAACAGCTGTTTTATATTTTATTAGCTTTTTTTCAGAACTGAGAGAATTGCTTACAGAAACATGGCAGGATTGGTGTCCACCAGTAGAAATAATTTGATAATACAATCTTGTTATTATATGGAAAATCAAATTCACCAGTATAAAATACTACTGTATACGAGTTCCAGTATGCTTAGCACATGATCGGTATGTCAGTATGTCGCCGCGAGATAGATTTTTCATATTTTACTAACTATATCAATAAAAGAGGGATGGATAGGCTATCTCGCGGCGACATATTGTCGCACTAATCCTGTGCTAAGCCTATAGTACAGTTTCCTATAATTCACCGTTAAATCAGTATACATTTAAGTTCTCAAAAATATCTAACAAATTAGGTCAACTTGCTTCCTTGGTTAAGGACCGTAGGACAGTTATCTTCATATTATAAAATTGTTACATACTTTTGAAATTCAAGTTGTCAAGTATAGTTGCGCAGAATCACCGCACGAGGTGACGTCAAGTCATAATATCTTACACGTAACAGAAAAACAATTTCCAAATGCGTAACTAACCTAAACCTTACCTAAGTTGATACATAGAGGTGTTCATCCCAACCTTATAGGTCCTACACATTGCACAGTCGCCATTAGGGGCCCGTTTCTCAAAAGCTTGTAACTTGTAAATCGTCGGCTGACAACCGAAACTCACAATAAAAACTGTCACTACTCTTAGCAACCTCGTATTGTCAGTATTGAATTAGAACGGAGATACGAGCTTAATTTCAAGTAGGTATTTGTTAGTTAGTGAGTTTTGGTTGTCAACCGACGAAATAAAAGTGGAAGTCACTTTTCCTAACTGGTGCGCAAAAATAAACTTTGCGCACGCTTCGCGCGCGGTAAGTTCTCTTTTTGACGCACTTATTATGAAAAAAATCGTCCCTTACACGTGCAAAAACTTTTTTTTAACTCGGGTGATTGTCCCGCACTAGTTAGGAAATGTACTATTTTAACACTATTAATTAGCAATTCTCGGCGGGGCTGAGCTGTTTTCATACTAAATGACGTATCACCTGACATTTAGTATGAAAACAGCTCACCCCCGCCGATCATTGTTAATTAGATAAGGACTTCCGCTTATATTACAAGTTACAAGCTTTCGAGAAATAGGCCCCAAATATAGGAGCGGTCACGGTACTTGCAAACGTCTAAGTAGGCTATTACCATGGAGAGTGCATGTTTAGATATTTTTGAACACCACGGCCACTCAGATATATCGGAGAGACTGTACATCGCATCTTATCAGTAGCGCACAGCTACACACTAGAAAAGTAGAAATGGAATCTAGTTTAACTGTTCTATCATGTAGCTGCGTCCTTTTCCGAGATGTGTGATGTGTAGGCCTGCTACCGCGAACACAGAGTTCGTAAATTTCGGGGATTTGTCTCTGTCACTCCAACGAAGATGTCATTAGAGTGAGAGAGAAAAATCCCCGAAATTTTCGGATCTGTATTCCGGCCAAATCACTTTCCCCTTACAAATTTCATAGAGTTTCGGCTATCACGTTCTATTAAACTTGTAAGACTGTTCTATAATTAAATACATCCAGCCGCGCCACTATACTTATTGAAATTCGAAATAAGAATTTCAATATCGCGTACGTATCTCGCCGCATCACAATCGTACTTATACTAAAGGTTCTTAGGGAGTAAAGATGCTAGCGTGCGTTTATGATAAATTACAATTATAGTTATCGCTCACAGTTAAGTGATATCGTCGGGGATAGTGCAATACCTAGTAACTAACACATGCAGATAAAGATTAGCTTCTATAGAATTATGTTTGAAATAAGAACCTTATTGACATGTGTTAGATACGCGGTATTGCACTACCCCGCCGATATCACGTTTCTAGTGGCTCCATCCAAATCTGACAGTTGTCGGTTTTCTAAAGACTCAATATTTGTGGTGTCACCCAAAAACGTACAATTTATAAGTAAATTGTATCCGAGCCTTTCGCGAATGGCTACCAGATATGGAACGTTCACAATTATAGTACAGCATACACGAAGTACGATGACTTTCACAGATTACTCGAATGAATATTGTAAATTTGAAAATAGCCTTTTATAACTTTCGTCAATACTTAAAATTGCTCTTTATGTCTCAACGCATACTAACACTTAAAATTGGCTGCGCATCATTTACAATCTCATCACAATCAAAACATACCTTAGGCAAGTTGGTATTTAACACGTATAATAGTCTGGCAAACTAATTTTGTCATAAAAAGAGGCGCAAAGACCCTATTTTCTATTGGCAATGATGTAGCCTATGGTAATACATTTTCCAGCCATCTTGGTCCTGTGATAACATAGAGAACCTCCGATAGAGTACATACCAGTGTTGTTAATTTTATTCACGTTACAAATCACCAAAACTCTCGGCAGTCGGAGCGGGCGGTGAAGGTGTTAGTGTGAAGACACATATATCATCATGCGTACGCATTTTGCCTAATGAAATTGTCCTTTTAGTATGAAACGTGTAAGTATGCGTACGCGTGCGGAAAGCTGGACGCGGTCCCATACTAAACTGACATTTTCTATAGACAAAATGCGTACGCATGGTGATAATTGTGTCTTCACCCTTAGTGTTCGCGCGCTACGATAGGTCGTGTCGGCGGACAGCGGCCAGTCGTGCTGTTGTATAGGAATGGGACACGTCTGTTACCGTCATTTATACTACCGATTCAGGTTACATTTATTACCAGAAATTACAGTTAGTAGATATCGATGTGTTACCAGTGGAATGTAATTTCGGTCTGATTTTAAATTAGAACTTCTTGTCTTTCCACACCATTTCACACTACACGTGGACATTTTAAAGAAGTAAAATGCTTTTTTCGATTTTTTTATTGCCAAAAACGTGCGCTCCTTACGGGTCTGTTACTGTCTACTTGGTCGCAACTGAACGGCCACGGCGAGCGACCGCGCCTATATCAGTGCGAGATGTATAACGGCTGGTGACCGCGAGTCGCCTTATAATGTATATCTATAGGAGGTGGTCTGTGTGTGATAATAACTGTTTGCCAAAGTAAAATTTCAAAGCGTATGCATTTTGTACTACTTTCGCTTGGATTTTCTACCTAATGAAGTTGCAGTCTCCCTCACGAAAATTCAAATTTGACGTTGTTTTTAGACACATTTTTTGCCTCAACGCAATGGCTCTTTAGATAAAACAGTTGGACATAAATTAAGGTAAGGTAAATCGAAAACAGTACAAACATGCTTTTCGCCATACGTAAACCACTTAAACCAGTGAGTAAAGGCCATAAATATGTAAACAAACTATTTTTTTAGCTGAAACAATCGTACATAACGCCAAAGAACAAATACATTTTGAAAAATAATCACTCGAAATCGTTTGTTATGAAATACCATTAGCGTTTAGGGACTACGCGAGAATCTAGAATGCCGAGATATCGGGTGCGCAATAATTGCAATATACATAGTGAATTTCCCGTTTTAAGTGATACTAATAACGCTTTCAGTGTTCCTGCTCAGTGGTTGATGTACGATTGGTTCGGCCTGTGTAGTAGCCCGGCTGTTATGTGTGATGTGGTCGTAAGTGGCGCCCGTGAGGGAGCTCACTCGGACTCGGCCGGCGTGTGCCACGTCAGTCGTTCCTCGTAGAAGGCGATCACCTGGAACCAGAGATGATAATTGTACACTTTGCGACCATATATAACATGGACGTCTAAGGCCAGCCCAAAAATGCCCCCTAAACAATTGTTCAATTGTGCCAAGATGGGCAGAACATAGCGCTTTTCTTAATACCGCGCAAATTTCGGCGCAACATCTTTGACAAATGTTTATAGAATATAGCCAATCAAAACTTTGACGGACCAATTACAACTATTTAAAATGGCGGTTCAAGATTTTATAGGTTGATATTGAAATTCATTACTGTGATGCATTGAAGAGTGGGTGACACTTGTCAGCGAAAATTCAGGCCCGTTTTTGAAAGGCAATTTAATATGGCGTGAGGCTTCCATGTTTTATTTGTTCCTAGTGTACACTTTATTGCTGATATACACAATTTGCATTTGTGCAAATGCCTGTTTCACCATATCTGACAAGGATGGGTACCCAACTGCCCGACTCCGATTTGATTAATTTTGAAATATGTTATAGAATAGTCTAAAATAACGGACAAGTATTTATTTTTAGCTGCCCAAACTCAACCTGTTAGGAGAAAAGGCCTTTAAAGTACTGAAAATTGACCAAACCTTCTAATTTCTAAGAGTTTTGTTCAAAAAAAAAAAACTTGTTATGTATAGACAATGAGGGTAGTTTTTCTGACATTATCTAAAATGAGAGGTAGATGTGAAAAGCCAGTCTATTCCGCGATTCATGACCAGGACCCAGAAACCGTGAGTTATATTAGTGGCGACGAGAAAACTAGGACAAAAGTGTGCAAATAAGGTGTTAAATTGTGTGATTTGAGTGAAAAACACATAAAAGTAGGTTTTATTGTGCAAAATGGGTATAAAGTTTGGGGAGTTTGATGTAGCACATGGCTGCTGGAAAAATTACATAGAGCGGTTTATTTTCTGTCTACAGGCAAGTGATATTGTGGATGATGGTAAGAAAAGAGCAAATTTATTAGCTGTGTGTGGTCCCGACTTGTATGATCTAATTATATCATTGGTAGCTCCAACTGAAATAAGTGAGGTTACCTTTACAACAATTGTAGCCAAGTTGAATAACCATTTTCACCCGAAACCAAATGAAATCATCCAGTCATACAAATTTCATACAAAGTGTCAAGAGGAGGGTGTAAAAATTAGAGATTACATAGCTCAACTAAGAAAATTGAGTATTGACTGCAATTTTAAAGATTTGGATCGTACACTGAGGGATCGTTTAGTATGTGGTATAAAAGATAAAGAAGTGCAGAAAAAAATGTTACAACAGAATACATTGACTTTTGATCAAGCTTGTGAGATTGCTTTGTGTCATGAGGCGGCGGGGATAGACTCAAGTATTATTGTACCAGGGCCATCCAGTCAGATTGTGAGCGATGTAGAATTGCCAATGGAAGTAAATAAGTTTATTAGCAGGAAAGATGACAAGCAAGCAGATAGGATGTCTTGTTTTCGATGTGGCAAACCACATAAAGGGCCATGCAGGTTCAGATGGTCCAAGTGTTATCATTGTGGGAAAACAGGGCATATTGAGTCTGTTTGCATAGCAAAGAGCAAAGCAGGTAAGGCACCCAAATCAGATTTCCATGGATTATATGAAGAGGTTACTCTTAATAATATGAGGCAAGATAGGACAGTACCGGCATACATGATGGGAGTCAGGCTGAACGGGGTGAAGATAGATATGGAAGTCGACTCAGGGTGCGCTTACAGTCTCATAAGTGAGCAGACCGCCAAGATGATTTGGCATGGACAGATTCCAATAATGGAGGATGTGGATATTTCCTTAAAGACATGGACGGAGAATAGACTGTGCATCTTGGGGAAATCTGTGGTTTCAGTAGAATATAAGGAGATAAGAAAAAACTTATTTATTGTTGTGGCTAAAGGAAATGGGCCAAGTTTAATGGGTCGGAATTGGTTCCAGGATATGGGTGTGCGTGTGGAAGGAGTAAATAACCTAAAGATAGATACGGATAAATTGGCTACTTGTTTAAAAGAAATACAACAGAAATATTCTGGGGTATTTCAGGAAGGACTAGGGAAATATACTGGACCTGTGGTTAGTATCAGACCAAAAGAAGGAGCCAAACCAGTGTTTTATAAGAGTAGACCGGTACCGTTCGCAATAAAAGGCCGGGTTTACAAAGAATTGGACAGATTAGAAGCAGTACTTCAGAAGTTACAGCAGGCCGGATTACGGGTAAATAAAAATAAATGTAAATTTGCAGCTAGGACTGTACAATTTTTGGGGTTCGTTATAGACGAGTTGGGAATTCATCCATGCGAAGAAAAAATTCGTGAGATTGAGAAAACTCCGGCACCGCGGAACGTAAAGGAACTTCAAGCTTTCTTGGGACTGATAAATTTTTATGACCGGTTTTTACCACACAAAGCATCTATTTCGGAACCACTGTACAGATTACTCGACAAGCAAGGACAATGGAAATGGGACTCATCGCACCAGAATGCATTCGAGAAACTAAGAAAGATGTTGTCTAGTAAAGATACTTTAGTACATTATGACGTAAGGAAAAAACTCATTTTATCGTGTGACGCTTCACAGTACGGATTGGGGGCAGTATTAGAGCACGAAATGAGTGATGGGAGCGTCAGACCTGTGATGTTTGCCTCGAGAACTATGGATGCACATGAGCGTAACTATGCACAGATAGATAAGGAAGCAGCTGCCATAATATTCGGAATAAAAAAGTTTCATCAGTTCATAAGTGGTCGTAAGATATTGATAAAGACTGACCATAAACCCTTGTTGGGGATATTTGACCCAAAGAGATCCATACCGAACATAATTTCACCTAGAATGTTAAGGTGGGCCCTGTTGTTGAACTCTTATGACTACGAGATCCAATATGTGGAAGGGAAAAAAATTGGAAATGCGGATGCGCTGAGTCGTTGGCCAGGTCCAGCAGACAAACAGGCGGTAGAGGGCGAGTTTTCAGGAGTTTTATTAATAGAAGAAACACCGGTGGAATTAGAATTCTCTGCAATAGAAGTGGCTAATTTAACAAAGAAGGATAAATGTTTAAGTAAAGTGGTATATTGGATACGTAATGGATGGCCTGGAAAGAGTGATGAAGAGTTTAAGTTGTACTGGCAGAAAAAAGATGAGCTCTCAATTTATAAGGACTGCATATTATGGGGAAACCGAGTTGTAATACCGGAAAAATTGCGAGCGAAGGTACTGGAAGAACTACATATGAATCATGACGGCATTGTGGTTACCAAGGCTATGGCGAGAAGCTACTTTTGGTGGCCGGCGATAGATAAGCAAATTGAAGATATGGTAAAGAGGTGTAATGTATGTGCAGAGAATCGGAACATGCCACCTAAAGTTACCCATCAATGGATAAAGCCTGATAAAGCTTGGTCTAGACTACATATGGATTATGCGGGGCCATTTCAAGGAAAGACTTTTTTGATTGTGATTGATGCCTACTCAAAGTGGCCAGAGGTCAAAATTGTGCCGGATATGAGTAGTGTTACGTTAATACGGATATTGCGTGATATTTTTGCGGAACAGGGTCTCCCAGAGGTACTCGTAAGTGATAATGGAAGAAGTTTTGTGTCTGAAGATTTTCGTAAATATACAGAGTCCCAAGGAATTAGACACGTGTTCTCCGCTCCTTATCATCCAGCGACCAACGGACAGGCGGAGAGAACAGTGCAGACCGTAAAGGCTAAATTAAAGAAAATGAAATCAGGACCGTGGGAGACTAGACTTCCAGCTATGCTGTATGGTTTACGTACAACGCCGAACAGTGTCAATGATAAAACTCCAGCTGAAGTTCTGAATAACAGGCGTTTTAGAACGAAACTCGACAGGTTAAATCCTCTGTCGTTCAGAGAAGCGGATAGGGAAGAAGCAATAGAAAGGAACAATGATACAAACCACAGAGAGTTTGACATAGGCCAGTCAGTTTACATAAGGAACTACTGCGGGGAACCACGTTGGTTGAAAGGAATAGTTGAGAAGCGACTGGGGATCTGCAGATATTTAGTGAAATGGAACGATAAGTCCTTGGTCCGTCACATCAATCAGATGCTTGATTGGGGGGGAAAGGGGAAACAAAGGACCCCGGAAAGAACTGAACACGTTGCAGATGTTGATAACGAGGATGAGCGAATCTCCATACCGTCACCACATCGCTGGGCTGATATAATAGGAGTGTCGGGACCCCAGGACATAGCTATACCGCTAAACCCACAAAGTGCCGCAACCAGCAGCTACAAACGTGCGAGGCAGAGTGCATCCCCAGACTCCCCTGATCATAAAAGAATAGCCCTGGCCGATAGTGGCAGTGAGTCGGAGTCTGCTGAATATGCGGATGTAGAGACCGGGGATGAACTGTAACTTTCCTAAAACTGCACAGAATTAGGTTTAATTATTAGAGTTAGGTAATAGTGTAGTGAACTTAAAATAGTGATAGTGTGAACTCTCTTAAAGGGGGAGGTATGTTATGTATAGACATTGAGGGTAGTTTTTCTGACATTATCGAAAATGTGAGGTAGATGTGAAAAGCCAGTCTATTCCGCGATTCATGACCAGGACCCAGAAACCGTGAGTTATATTAATATGTATCTATCTATTATATATATCGTCGCCTGGTACCCACAACACAAGCCTTAATTGAGCTTACCGTGGGACTAGGTTGATTTGTGTAAGATGTCCCAAGATATTTATTTTTTTTTTTTTTTATTGCTGATATACACTAGTTACTTTTGTGCAAGTGCCAGTTTCACCTTATCCTAGTAAAATATATCTGTCAGATTAAGTTTTTTTTTCATTTAATGGGGTAAACAAACAGTCACTACAAGGTAGACTGACAAATATTCTTATAAACAAATGTTTACAGTATGTGTGACCAACACCATTCACCACATTTTACACTTAAATAATAATTTGTACATTTGGAGCTTAGCGTAAGGGTAATACATTATATTAAGAAGCTATGTAAGACATAATAAAAAACAACAAGAAAACAAGTGAACATGCTCAGGTCAAGAGAACATCGAGTTTAAACTTATTACACAGGTTAACCCCTCGTATGCTTAGACACGGATCCGTGCGTGGGAATTTCAATTTATTGTTTTAAGTGTCAAGGTCACTTTTTCAGTAACCTAACTTGACAGGCCGCATACGAGGGGTTAAGTCGGCCATTTTTGGCGGTATTTATATGAATTTTATTTAACTTTAAAGTTATACTCAATTTTATTTTTTCTATTGTCTGAATTTCTATTGTCGCCCAATATAAGGACGGAAGTAAACTCACCTGCTGCGGACACTTGACGTTGGCAATCTTGGCGGGCACGAGCTCTGCCTCATCGGAATCCGCCCACTTTATGAGGAACATCAGCTGCCCTGTCGCGTCGCTGGCTCCTACAAAATTTAAGAATTTTTATTGTATAATATGTAGAAAGGTAGGAAAGCTCAATTGGAGAACAAAACTCACTGATTGAACTGCCTCGATGCAGAAAATAGCCAATTTTTTATAATATTTTATAATCTGAGGCACCCCCTTAAAATGTTTAATAGCATTAAAATTGACAAAACTTTGTATTTTTTGACAGTTATGTGGCTCTTCCAGGGTGGATCACCCAATGCTCATGACAGTAGAGCTTGTAGGATACTTTCTTGAAACAAACTATTCAACTGTTGTCTAGTTTAGTTCATAAAGTTGTGTACTTTACCCCTTAATAAGTAATAATAATTTGTACACATATTTATGAACTCTGCTGTTCCCTGGGTGGTGAGACAGAATCGGGCACTAGATACCAGTTTTTTCTCCATACAAAAAAAAGTTCTAATTTCGTTCTTAGATATACAGGGTGTTCGTTTCGATTTGCAATAAATTAGACAGGTTACTTGGGCCATTAATAGAAGTTGTCTGGTATATCGACTTTTGGAAAATTCGATAAAAATTTTTTTTTTTGTTTTCATACATAATAAATGAAATGGTAAGTGTGAGAGAACCTTAAAAATAAAATAAAAGTTAATCTCAGGTGACTGACGGCACATGTCAAAATAAAGTAACATTGGAATGTAATAAAGGTTGCAATACACATGTTCAGTGATTAAACTTATTTTTTTAATAACTCAATAACGGTAAGAGTTAAATCACTAGTTTCTTAGAGAAATTAATTATATTTGACCTAAATAAGCTTCCCTTAAAGTTATAGCATATGAAGAAAAACACGCTGTGTAAATTCTTTGTTAATGGAGTAATATAAAAATATGTTCGATGTTGTTAATTACATAAGATGTTAAGTACTAAATAAAGAGTGCAAAACATAAATATATTTTGTACTCTTTATTTAGTACTCAACATCAGCCAAATGGCTATTTTGAGGTTTTTCTAAAAAACCTCGATCCCTGGACAGAATAACATTTTAATGTAAATATCACAGCAGTAACAATCCTTACTAAGACGACAATGACAAAATAAAACTGCTGAATACTCAGGCAGCTACTCACCGATAATCTTCTCAGCCTTGAGTCCCTTCTCGAAGCCGGACTTCTTGTCGTCCTTATCCTTGTCCTTGCTGCGCTTGGCGTCGGCGCCGTCGGACGAGACGGAGGCGCCGCGCGACTTGCGCGTGTCCTCGCTCGACTCGCGGACGCGCTTCTTGGCTCGCTCCTCGGGCTTCTTTGTTGACTTCTGTTCATTTTTTAAAGGTGTTAAGAACTTTTTTTGGGAGCTTAGTGGCTTACCATACCACACACTGAGATCATTTCACTCATTGGAACCAATCATACTTATTTTACACTGTACAGGGTTAGTCTTAACTCTTTGTCTGTGTTTGAAAAGGATCCGTACTACAGGTATTGAACAGAAAGCAGTTCATAATTTGAATTCAAAATCCATTGTCCTGATCCTTAACAACCACAGACTGGGGTTAAATTTGTCAAGACAGGTGTTATCAAATTAAATAACAGAAATGCTTTAGTAAAGTTCTCAAACAAATGCTGAAGCTGTTACTGGGAGTCCCCATAATCTTGCTAGGCCCAGGTGACATATCAATAGGTAAAAGATAAATATCCAAAGTTTGTCAATAAAGTTTTGACCTACTTGGCAGGGTTTGTTTCAGTTTCAAACAAACAAATGCAACTCTGTACTGTACTAAATGAATTGAATTTATTGTTTGATGTTAATAAATACTACAAGTAGGACCATGCAAAATGCTTAGGAGATTAAACATTAATTTTATTCTGTTTTAAATTATTGTTGTGTGAATATTCTAACAGTCAAGTTATTATGATTCATGGGAAAAATCCAACAATGCCTAAGTATTATAATTTACTTTTAAATTTTTCTACTTACTTCCTTCTCTTTACGGGCATCTTCAAAAGTTTTGATGAGTTCAGCACAATCAAGGTTGTCTTCAGGCTCCCATGTGCTCTCCTCTTCCTTGTAGCCCTTCCACTTCAGCAGATATTGTACCTGTTACCAACAACAACATCAGCAACAGATGCATTATGGCTGCAGTTCCAGCATCATCATGGAAAATGAGGAAGACAGGGCAAACACATAAAATGATCATTTAGAGAGTGATAGGTGACTGACTGAACATTTTGGTATCTTTACTCTTGTGCTGCCCTTACAGCAACTTCTTTACTTTGGATAATTTTAAGTTATTGTTATTACAGCTCTTTCAATTTATTTCTTATAAGTGGTAAGTGTATAAAGTTTTCATCATTTATATAATAATCCTGTTTTCACTTAAGGATTGTGATTCTGAGCAAGCATAAATAAAATAAAAATATCCATTAATATCAAAATCACCCTGAGTTTCATGTGTGCTACTTATTTTTTATTTAGTGTATTGAATTCTACTGTGATTGCTGACATATCCGTTGATGGATTGCTGCAAAGTATTGGTTTGAGTTTAGCTGAATTTTCTTATCTTCAACAGTTTCTCACGCTACAAGCTACTTAGCTTTAGCTCTGTCCAGTCACATTTATGAGGCCCTTCGGGAGCATTTTGTCTCTCAGTATAACAGATTGAGCGTACGGGCTCCGCCACCAGACCCTTGAGCCCCAAGTTGCCTGCTCTGGCTTATGTTAGTTATGGTTAAAATGAGTTTTTGGTCACTAGCCAAGTTAACAAAAAGTGAAAACATTTTTTTCGGTGCGCTATTAGGAAGATAACTACGAGATGGTGGTGGTGAGTGATGAGACTAAGAAATAAGGTGAAACGTTCAAAAATATGTAATGAACAGACGGGGTCTTATCTTCATGCTGTTAAGCACAGCAAAAGCAAAACAGCCATCAAAACATAGGCTCAAGTAATCTATCTCGATCATGAATATAACATCCAAATACGGAATTAAATAATAAAATGCAAATCAAAAGACCAACCTTGCCTTTAACCACGCGTCTGTCTAGAACTTTCTCCACAACATATTCCTCTTCGCTGGACTGGTCAGTGCTTTCACCGCTTTTCTTCTTGCCCATTTTGGTGTGATTTACAACAAACAAGAAAACTTCAGTGTCTTTTTACGCTTCTTGAAAGCCGGCACGGCGTCTGTTGAGACAAAATGGCGCTAACGAATGTAAAGACGCTGTGGCGTTTAAAAAGTTGCCATGTACCAGACAATGAGTATTTAACAAATTTAAATGCCTTTTTGTTAATGTGCATACATTTACAATATATTATAAATTATTATTAGCGATTTGTGAAAGATATATATTAAGAATTACAAAAAAACTCCTAAAATCAGTGCAAAACCATCCCCAAATAAAAATGTTCGCTTGGCAATGAAGCATAATAACATAAAAAATCATTCAATAATAGTTACCACTTATATTTATTTGTAACTCTAAATGCCTTCAAATTAATTGAACCGCATGAGAATCTTTTATTTCCTCAATTTATTTCTTATCTGTGTTCTAAAGTGACACTTGACGTGACATGTGCGTTATGTAGCTAATATCGTACTTAACTCACGGTACACGGCACGGGTAGGGTACATTCTGTCTGTCTTTGTTTATCAAAACATAACACGATTTATAAAACAGATATTCATTGAAATATTCCTTGAAATCGCTTATTTGCATAGGTTTTATGATGTTAGATATATGTGTTTACTTACTTTAATTCATGCTAAACTGCTGTTCATAGTTTATTTATGCTTGAATATGGCTCGAACAGATACAACATTATAACAACATGTGAGAAAAAGATGGAGCGATAAGGACCAAATGCAGCAACTTCATGCATGTTTCATTCAGTTTTTCGTATCAAAACATCACACTATCGCAGCGCGCAGTTTTCTTGCTATCTGTCAGAAGTAGTGTTGTCGAAATTGTGCTCAAGAATTTTGGAAGACGATATATATTTCGTGTATATTTGACTAAAATTCTCGACAAGAAAGTGTTCTAGTGTTATGTGGACAATTTAGTTGAAGATAAGTTTAACTGTGAACGAACAAGTTCTACTTAGTTATACATATTCGTATTGTGTTGATTTGAGTGGTTTCTGCGACTTACGTCACTACAGCCGGCCAATCGGTCGCCGCCGTGGACAGCAACAGGCTGTTAAGAAGTGGTTTTGATTTTGGAACAATTTGTTAACCGTAATCAGATATTAATGGATCCGCGCTGAAACTATGCTTCTGAAATGCACCGCGGACGGCAGACGGATCAAAGTGAACGGAGCTTCTACTGGCCAGGGAAATGTCGCGAGAGGTAAGTTTGCCATTTTGTTATTTATTTGTATGTAAATTTATTGCACAATATCTAAGTACATATCTTGCAAGTAGTTTTTACAATATTTGTAGTTTACAAACTTTGCATGACATGTAATTATATCAAAATAGATAGATTTTGCTAAGTTTCTTACTTGTTAAAACATAATCCATACAATTCTGTAAGGTATAGTAAAAACTATTGTTTAGTAAGAACAATATTAATAGCACCATTGCTGGATCATGTTTCAGACTTATGGGAATATTTGTTAAATTTTTGATCATGAGAAATCGTAAAATTTACGTTTTTTCCTAGAAATAGGTAGGTATAAGTTAATAGCAATAGTTTAAATTACAGAAGTAAACACTTATATTCTGAATCAATAATTGTATTCCAATTCAGTGTTTTTAATTCCCATAATTTGAAATTGCCTCTCCATGGCAAGGTAGTCAAAGCACCCAGTAACTAGTTGTTTGTAGATTAGTTCATATAATACATAACTATCTATGTAGTATATAATGTAGGTCATATGCACATACTATATAATCAATATACATAATAAATATGTACTATTGTGACTAGTATTGCTTGAGTGGTCCTCCTTATGTTCCAAAAAGGCTGAATAAAAGCTAAGAATGATGTTGAAGAAATTAGTGGCCTTGACTTCTTTAACATCATCCTATCAGGCTAGGTCCTATGTGAATGTAATTAGTGACTACTTACCTAATCAGTTGTAACTTATAGTAGTTGTAGTGCATAGGATGTAGATGTCTAGTGTAGGTAGAGCAGTAAGTAGGAAAAGAAACACATTGAGCTTCTTCTATCTCCTCCATGGAGCTTACAAGTCAACTTATTATATTTAGGTATTTCGATACTTTCCTGTTTCCCATAATAATTAATAAAACTTGAAATATATCAGTAAAACCTGTGTTTGTATTATTCATTATATTTCCTTCAGTTCTTTATTTTTTCTCATTCAGAAATTTTCAGATAGATCAGGCAAAGTATTAATGAAAAACGGCCTAAACAGTCGTCGTTGTTTTAGATAATGCAAGCTATATAATTTATATTTAGTCAGTTCCCTTTATTTGGTAGGTTTTCTACTCTCTTGGTACAGAAGATATTTTACGTCTTCTGATGGCGAGTATGGCTATGGAGCATTTTGTGGGCCTTGGTGTCATTACTACCATCTTCTTTAATCTCCCAAAATCGACGCTTATTATGTATATTCCTTACCAATTCGTCTTTCCATTGTAGCATCTGTAACTATCGCTCGCTGATGTACGCATTTTTACGTTGCGTATTAAAACCGGGGTTAAAATGTGAACTTTCTAGAGAGCTTATATGATGCCGACGGCACACAAATTATAAATAATAATTTTGTGTTTCAAACCCAACGCGTCATACCCATACCATACGCCGTCAAGGCACCAATAATTACAGTAAAACAAACAACGCTGTCGACACATTGATGGCGGTCAATAATCAATATTATTGATACGTGGATCAAAGCGTTCTAGATATTCAGTTCCGGCTCGATATAACATAACAAACAAACTTATCCTCCATGAGCTTGAAAATATTTAATGTGATTTACTTAATCACTTGTGTAATTAGAGACTGGTTAATAGCCGAGTGCATTATACGTGAAACTTCGAATGCTAACTGCAATGGTTATTCGATAAGTGTGTTGAATTTAACATTATACGCGTCTAAACAGTTTTGTTTAGAATAACCTGATAGTCAATGTAAAATGTAAAGATCTACAATTCTGCATTATTACGCAAAGGTATTGTTACATGATACCGCTAAATTAGTATTGTTGTTTACAAGTAAGGAGTTGTATTTTGAATTCAACGCTAATTTCCTTTCTTGAACTATTAAGTTCACTTTCGTAGAATAATTTCAATTTTGTTCAAGATACAATAAGGACTTGAGTATAAAACACCGAATTATGTAATGTAGACATTAGGATATCGCCCGTAATGTTAGCAAATAAATAAATTAACACAGAATCAGAATTGAAACTGTCATTTAGGTGTGAAATAAAAAGATGAAAGTAACAGTAACAAACGCGTACCTACTTCATGTAAGAATTTACAGCTATTAGAAATAATTTAACGGAACTCTGATTGTATTGTTATTATTTTAAAGATATTGACAAATTGATTTCATAAAAGTCTGAATTCTTATTGTCACCATAAAAATAATGCCAGAGTTATACTTGTTTCATTTTGCTCCGTTATGATTGCTACTTTAAATCAAAACTAAAATAAAATCACGGCAGCTTGAACTCATCACTGTCATCAGTCATCTGGTCAAGTAACCACCTATCTGACTAATGTATTATTTCATTAATAGTTGCCATTCCTGGAACCAGTTATAAGACGAACAAAGACATGCATTATATAACGCCATCTAACGGCAGACTGTAACCGTAATTCCAATTATACGTCCGATTCAAAATGATCTTATGATGTTTACAGTTGTATAATTAGTCGGGGTCCTTCCAATTCGCTCGGCGGACCATATGTTATCTAGGTGTTATCGCGAGGGTCAGAAGCGCTCGCGCACTTCGTTCTGGTTGTATATTATAATTGCTTGTGAAGCATAGGACAGTCGAATAACCAAGCGCACCAGTATAAGATCGAGCTCAGTTCATGTATAAGCTTGATGGTTTCGAGGTGATGGTTACACTTGTTCGCTCAGGGCGTTGGACTCGTCTGTACTCAGAAAGACTTAGCAATACCCTGCTTGTTTACCGAGCCTCGCGCACGCGTCGAGCAGCTGACACGGCCGGATCTCACCAGTTCTCTCACCTGATGCTTGATTGCTCGGAGCTTAAGATTTGTGCATGCTAGACTAAATAGGAGACGTGGAGATTGGCAGATGAATAGAGTCTTGCTCAACCATAGGCCGATACTAAGTTGTAGTAAGGAGCCTGTAATGTCAGAAAAAAACATGGTTCATCGTTTTTGAAAAAAAAAACGAGGGTCTAAAGATTTTAGAAGGAAAAAAAATGTTTTGATCCGTGTAAACCAAAAAACTTGATATTTTTACCTAACCGCACTGATCAAATAGAAAGTAATTCAGAATCATTCATTTGCGAGACTAAACATACTAGAAACATTTCTGATATTTTACTGTCGAAATTGAAATCGAAATTCAACGTAAAATTTACGTGTTCAGATTCAGATTTAAAAGTATATGAACTGGTAGAAAGTATTTATTCAATGCACAAACAGAGTATTTATAAAACTTCTCAGTCAAGTCAATGACATATAGCGATATAGCTGCAGTAGCCTTACAAAAGGGAAGCCAGTGATAAGATAGCCAATGAAGGTTTGAATAAGAAAAGTCGTTGACCGGCTAAATCGGTCAGGCAGTGCGATACGAATGATAATCGATTCAGACTTGTTGCATGTGTACACTGTGCGCCATATTTGCATGAGCATATAGTGGCGAACAACTTGTGTTTATGGAGTTATGGACACATTTGAATGTGTTTGTTTACCTTTTGGTTTCGATGAAGCAGGTTTCTTGCTGAAAAAATATTTAAGCCGCACTGTATTTTGTTTTGTTTAGTAGATAAATCGAATCTTGGGTGAGGTATTATTATTAGCAGAATTTGTTTTCCGTCTGAAAGTCAAAGAAAGTATATTTATCATTTAACCTTATTCACTGTGCACAGGGCGTCACTTACCATAGATTAAATGTCCGTAACAGATTTACAGATAAAATACCGGTCAAGGCTTTCTCCGACACAGAAAATGTACTTGAACGGATCTGGATTTATTCTAGAAAGACACCTGGTATCTGGTATGGTATGTAGTAAAAAACTTGACGTGTGCCTGTAAAAGTAGATTGCGCTTTGATGTGATGCGTAATATACTCAATTACTAATTACCAATGACTCATTTTAACATTCTTTAATACAAAAAACACTCGGTGGATGTCTAAATAGTCAAAGCGGTGGATGATCAAAAACATAGACTCTGTAAGAGTCGTAAGGCCCAATGTACAATACAATTTTACAATGTACAGTTGTACACACCTCTTCAATGAAATGTAAACCTTTTTAAACGTAATAAAATCGCATTTCATTTGTTTGGCTGATTTACAAACAAACGATATTCACCACTATTTCTTACTTTGCAAGGTTCAATATTATATAAAAAAAAAGTATGACGGACCTTACGAGGATAGAGATAGGAATAGTGTTTTACACAAATCACCATAAAATAGATTTTTCAGTACAGATGGTGCTTTTTTTACGCGCTAGTGCGAGAAGTCGTTCATTTTATGTCAGGCTGAACTTCGAAGCGCCATATATACTGAAAAACGTCGCACGATACACGTGCGAAAAGGAAATTGGTAACTCGTGTCGATTTGAAGCACTCCCTTCGGTCGTGCTTTAATTTATCTCCACTCGTTTCGAACTTCATTTTTTTCGCACTTGTATCGTAATGTACTATTTCAGGTTCTTCTTTTCTTTTTATTGTATAGAAACATGTTTAAATAAAACAATTATGAAAGGGACAAAGATTACCAACAGTTAAAATTAACTTGTAAGTCTTTACCGAGGGACGCGATCGATTCAGGGCATGTTTACAGTAGACGTTAGAGGAATATGATTGACATGACATTGGTCCACGTGAGTTGTAAACAGTGGCGGATAACTCTGCATAACATTGCATTGTCAGAACCGAACCTAAAAAAATGTTTGCAGGTAAAGTTAGGGCTATATCGTCAATTAGGCGAGATCTCCTAGGAGTTAGTTGCTTATTTAAATATTTATCAAACGGGTTACTCACGTAATTTAAGTCGATAATTGCTCGACATGTTAGTAGTTAGTTGCTTAGTGACAGACATCACCTAGAGTAGCTAGATTGAGACTTTATTTATTTTATTATTAAAAAAAATATATGATTAGATCACTGCAGTGACCACTCAAATAATATCTCCGCGTTCCGTTCCCTATTGGGACCGAAAACGGGCTGATATTAGGGTTTTAATTAAATGCAAGAATAACTCTTGTATGGATTGTGTCAAGAACTGGATATGAACTGGAATCAAGTTAAACAAACCAAAGAGCAACGTCGTGAAATCGGAGAATTTTGTCTGTTTGATTGTATTTGAGCCGAATGCGTGCATCAGCCTAGCGACGTGCTGTATCAGTATATTATCACTTACGGTAGTATCTGTGCTCGTGATAATTTGTTCTATTAGCATGCGTCTGACAATTGCTGCCTCAGCTGCCTGAAGATGGATCACCGATAATATTGGTAATTCAAGTATCTCACTGGTTCTCAATTTAACCCATATTAATTATTTATGGGTGGTTGCCTTTCATGGTCGTCGCAATGGTGTTTATCCCAGTTTTTTCATTCATTTTTAAGAGCGGTTGCTGAAATTAATTCGTATGTGTGGGTTTCAATAAGTCGGGTTATTTTGATGTACTTATTTGTATTTACGAAATCTTTAAACGTATCGTAGTCGATAAAGACTGAAAGCTCGTCGTAAACAGTTATTTGCTCGTAAGTGCTGAGATGTAGAAAACCTTCGTACCTAATCGCCTCTGGTAACATAGTTGCATGGTACCTATTAGTAGAACGCAAATACTAGGGTATTTAATAACTTATTACGAGTATGTGCTCAATTTAAACGGTTACACAAGAAGGGCTCGAGTAACGGCCTTCGGCGTGCCTGGCGTCGGCATGTTTTACATTTGTATTAATCAATAAAGGTTTGCTTAAGTAGATAAATATATCTTCATGAGTTATTTATTTAAACGACGGGTAATTTTTAGCCATCTCCTTGTTACTTGAAATCGCTAAAGCTACTTAATTTATCCAAACATGCGTATAGTCCATATTTGTAGATGGCCCATCAAGAAAAGGGTTTATCAACACCAGAAAAATGCATATTTGCATAGTTATGCATAAAACCAGCGTGACTCAGGCGACCGTAACCATGGTAATAACACAGAAAAACTTGATTCACCCAAATACAGTTAGTCCAAATAATAAATAAGATTAAATCGAATTATTTTTTAAAAAATTTAATGTCATCTAATTATTGCTGTCGAATCTATGGGTTTTCAGTTTTTTGTTTTTGATGTACTGTATAAAAAAAAAAGAAAAACGCAACCTTCAACAATCCATAAAACAGTTTCGTTGGAGGGACTTGGCCTGCTTGGTCAGTGGAAACTTAAAAACGTCAATTATAAAGTTGGTCATTAAACGTTCCGCGTAAAAAACAGGATTGAATCACTAGACCACTTCACTCACTTCCTGATGCTGCGAATAAGGAAATTTACTCCCAAGAAAAACATAAACATCAAGATTACACGAGGAACTATGAACAGTGTGAACACTCGCCTACGACCCACGCTACGCAATGTTTCAACTTTCAATCTATGACAGTGCTGGTTTAGATAAACTGAGTGACGTTAGAAGTTGAAATCGATTCTATGCATAATGTTACTTAGGTTTTTTTAATACTCAGATAGCCGACTAGATAAATTGCAACACGTAAAGATAATGCCATGATAGTAGTCTACAGCGAATTTACATCTAACGATATAGTTTTGAAGCTTATCTATTATTGTGTATCAATGTCATGAGTCGGACTATCTTATGATATGAATTTTATCATTTATAATATGCATATTATTTTTGTATGTGATCTAAGTAGGTATTTGTACAAATTTGTCTGGTATATTTTTCCCGAATCGTGTAAATATACCTGAATTCTGTCTAAATACATTTTAGTGATGAATATTACATTAAATAAATAAAAACACTCATAGGAAATAACAGTAGGCGTTATAAATAACGTGAATTGAACACTCGCCAAAGCCTTAAGTGTGAAATCTTATTTTTTGTCGTTCTTTTATAGAGAAACAAAGCGAAAAACTGAAAAGAATCAAAGTAAAACAAAGTCCACTCTCATAATTATTACGGCTTCAACATAAATCAAAATTAACGTTGTTAATGTAATCACTTTCTCGTCAGTGACGTATTTCTAGTCGCCGATCTAATTTCATGATTTATTTCAGTCCAAGAATGCGGACGCTTCTGAAGTCTTGTGATGGATCTGTTTTGCGCACACGTAAAATTTCTGCCCATCTCTAGTTTACGCATTTCGCTTAGGCGTGAAAGAGATGACTAGTGTTGTATCATTGTGTACTCTTGCGCATATCAACCTTGACCTTGTGATCGAGCTATCAAGCTTAGCGTTCTTGAACAATTTGCAATGTTGATACTTGATTTGTACCTATTAGGGAGTTTGGTATATGGTTACCTACTCGCAGAATTATCTCTGTTTTCATATAATAAATAATGTATCCATAGGTATTTGATATTATTTTATATTATATCATAATTATCATTCGACTGCACTTTTTACCGATTATCTAATGCTAATGCTTATTATCTAATACTTAGTAGTTATTTCATCGCAGTTTTAAAAAACAAGTATTAGCTTAGCAGTTGTCTAAACAACCTACTTACCTACCTTTATCTAATAAAATACCTACCTCTAGTTCATGTGGCATGTTCGCCTATAGATAACAATAGTGAGTACGCCATAACATAACAAGCTTGTTATTGTACTATAGCAAAATGCTAAAAAGTTATCCTGATCCTTAGGATAGTTAGCACTCTGAGAGAAGGCTGATTATGGCAGATCGAAGACCTGCCAGAAGGGAAAAGGTGATTCGTCAATTACCAAACTTTCTGTACACTTTTTACCAACAACTGTCAAGAAGACGAATAGCAAATGGGAAAGGGAATCAAGGGAACTGTCTAAGTGAAAACAAAGTTGGTCGACATTTTTTATTCATCGTCGCCACATTTGTATGTGTTTTTGTTTATTTTACAAATTATAAATGTCACTTTGTTTCGCCACTCATGTCTCTTGTGGATTATACCTATAGCGTTGGATTGCGTCTTATAAAAGTAAATTTTCACAAGGGACTTATACTTAGTAAACCTGTACATTACAATTTTACAGTTAGTCCTTTCATTTGCATCGATAGAGTTTATCTTTCGTGGGTTAGTATTGGCAGTTCTCCAAATATTTACCAACTTTGAATTCAAGCCAGGAGTAGTTGCGAACCTGTGGGTACAGAGACTTAGATACAACATTTTATGTACCAAAAACCAATATGAGACATCAGTATTAAATATTATGATTTTGACTTCTGTTACACCGCTGGCTGCACATAGGTGGTAGGCATAGGCACAAGTATTGAAACTACTGTATCGTAACGTAATTCATAACTCATAGCTAATCATATTCTGCTCTTGTCAGATGTCAGCGCTGACTTTTCAGTAGACTAAAAGGAGCCCGTAGGACTGTATTCTCATTTATAATTTACCTAAATTACTTACCTACCCAAACCTTGAAAACAGTGATCATTATGTGACCAATATTCCAAAAGGACATATTACAATGACGATGTATCTATTTAATTTTACTTAACCCGACGGGAGTGTGGCAGGGTATCTCATACCCTGCGTTTGACTTATGTCAATATATTTAGAGTTTATTTTTGTTTAACTTTTTTTCACCACACTCTCGCCGGGTTAAGAGTGACTTTACTATTAAATATTACATAATCAACCAATAGTTATTTTAGATTATGAAAAAATCTTATCATTTTTGTTGTAAGCAGCTGAGATGTTTAGTTAATTAAATTTGTTTGGCATGTGATATTTGCTTAGCTTAATTTATCTATTTGAGTAATGTGACACGCAAATAATGGGACTTATTTCTTCATCTTCGCAACATATGTTGGAACATCAGAACATGTTTTTAAACTGCTCAGCAATTATTCGTCAAATGAATGACTGCCAACTGTAAATTTAAGTTTATATCTTCGCTCAAAAATCTACAACAAGAATTACCTTTTATTACGTCACTGTTGTTCTTCGATTAATAGAAGGAAGAAATGTATGAGGTAGAGAATAACCGATCGCCGATTAAGTCACCATTATATAGTTCATCACTCATCAGTCTTATTTACTTGTTTCTTGTAAACTGTTAATACTTTTCTTACAACTGCGCTGTCGCAACTCATTCCAAATTTGTACGGCCGAATGCCGACTGGCTCCTTGCTGACGCGGGCGGCTTCGGTCGGGACCGAACTCCATCACTTCTGTCATATACAATAGACTCAATTCAAAAGAACGTCCTCGACGCGGCCCTAGTTGTCAGTGGGAATCGTACATTTCAGCTCTCACTTTTAGGTTAGAAAATGTATTGACTCGTCTGCCGGGCTATTAGTATAGTGTTTATTATCCTTCTCCGATGAATCCTACGACTTTATTATTGTGTGTGCACCATGCACTAAATCGTGACTGTATATTAGTAGAACTTGCTTCATCTAATTAACAAGTTTGAAATTAACCGAAGAATCCTGTAAAGTGTAATGACTAACGATAACGAGTATGCATCTCATCTCGAATAAGCGTGGGTGAATTGATACCTAAACCTATTGTCTTCATGAGGGGAGCGTGTGACTTGCAGTCGGGGTGACAGGTCGCCAGCGTCACTCGTCTCTTATCTTAATACTTATTTATTTTTAGCACTTTTATAGAGTAAATAATGTAGTAAGTAGCTGATACGCGTGACACACCTCCATAACTCAAAGCTTACGTAATGTAAATAATTATGGCGTTATTTCTAATTTAAATTGGATTTATGTTATGATGAAATGTTTGCTTGACGGGTGTTTTAAGGCTTCACAGTTCAAATATGTCCATTTTGTTATTACATGACACAAATGGTGGCACTTATATGTATATGTGTAGTTAATAGCTGGGAGTGAACAAGTAGAAAGGAAGGATTTAGGAGTCCACGTTCTCTAGACTACACAATTTAATCAATTGCGTAATTAACAAATATTCTAACATTGTATCGTAAAAGCCCTTTCTTTACAGTTACAAAGTTGTTTTCGACCACATTCCAGTGTCTATGGTCATTATAATACGCGTGTCCCAATCATTAGATTAGACCTACAGAGGGCCGGAATGCGGCCAAAGTTATTTTAGTCATTTGCATGCATGCATATTCAACCTGACGAAAATAAAACTCACATAACACGGGGAAAGTAGGCTGCTAAAAATAGAAACTTTAATTAAACATTAGATTCGGACAGGCAACAGAGTTTATTTGGTAATTTAACGGTCTTTCTTTCGCGTGAAAGGTCGACGGGCCGCCTTATTTATAAACGTTATATTTTATGACATGATTGTTATATTTGTTATTATCATACTACGTACGAATCAAAGGCATATGTAACTAACTATGTAACATAACCTTTTACACCTTGTTTCACTGATATGAAACGAAATTGCGTACCTACACATGTCATATTTTATGCCCAGACGTTACTCATTCTTCGTATGTATTTCGTTCGTTTCTTCATGTTTCCTTAAATAGACTTTTCCAAAAACAGAATGTTTTATACTTAAACTCAACCACATCTAATAAAATGTAAAGCATTGCTTGTATCTATCAATTCATATGTCGTTTTAAGACCTTTCATTTTATTATAATTTGAATAAGAAAAAGTTATGGCATCTCATGTCTGTCATTTATACACTTGATTTATATTTCGATTTGTTTATCTTTTCATTCATAATGTCGACCTTTCATCTTACGCTAACTAAACAACCACATCAGCATCAGTCGAACCTTGGTCAGCCAATTTAAATAAAGATGGAATCAATTGAACTCGCCTCTCTGCACTATATTCAGTCTGTCTCGTGTCATAGACTGTATTAAGATCGTAAATGCGACCACTTGTCAACTACCTTACAATGTAGTTCGTGCCTTTTGTATATTAAATACCTCAATTGGGTGCTTTCTTAGGGGAAAATTATTATAATGATTATGTCGTGGGTTCAATCTTAAAATTAAATAAGTCTTGGATCGGAAACCGAGTAGACTGGTACGATAGATGATGAAGTTGAAGATTTACATCTATTATATATTTGCTACTGACAAGGCTCATGTCTTGACTGCTCCTCTAACCTCTGCATAGATGGAGCATTAGTAGTTTCAAAGGCGACAACTTACGCGTTAAGATCAATAAAGATGAAAAACACTTATCAGAATTCATAAAATAACAAAGAAGCAACAAATTCCTCGACATAAGTGAGTCCAAAGTTATCTTGCGTTGGATCTCGCTATCTAATCGTAAATTATCGGGGCCTTGACGCCCCTGCTGTCTATGCACACACCGGCGCTCAGCATTACGCAAAATTCTACGTATCTTCGTTTAGTTACTCCTTTTCTCCTTACTTAATTCTGATTTAATTTCTATTGTCCTGTTAGGTCCCTTCTCTTAGGCATAACTTTTTTTACCTGTGTCTAGTCCGCCTCATAAGAAATTCGTTTTGTATGTTCTGTTTGTTTAATTTCCAATTAATATTTCTTTATTTCCTCACACACCATTAGTTACAATTACCACGGCATTTTGATAATAACCGCAATGGTGCTACTTATCAAGTTTATTAATAAGGCCAGGAAGCCTATAATTGGCTGCTTCATGGTCTTGTACCTCGGCGAGAATCCCGGTTGCTTCATCAATGTTGAGTAACTCTGCAGTTAAATCGTTAACTGTTTACAAGTCGCGGTCTACGAGTTTACGCTCATAATCTTATGGTGATCTGTCATGTGGTTTTATGGCGTTAAAATTACAGTCAGATACAACTGTATATTTTATCATTTCATCGTCTAACATAAATGTTTACACATATATAATGCATGTAGTTTAATACGCAATGAAATATCCATAATATGTAGGTTTCAATATACAAATTTCTGATTTCGATACTTACCGAAAACTGCACAAAAGCCTTTTGTTTTTCGCTAAAAAATATGAGATAATAGAATCAAATAACTGTAGTTAAATAAAATAAAAACACAAAAATACCTACATTATAAGTCTTTAGTCAATATATTCCACCAATCAGAGAGCTTATCGCTAAAGTTGTCGATGCTTTATTCTGATTGGCTGCAGACTGCAGCAGCACGCCTTTCTCCCACTAACTCTAGTGGTTCTCAGAGTTTCGCCGCAGGTAAAATTTCGCATTTACTTTGCATATTATTCTTATTACAAAAGTTGTTGTGTCCAATCTTGCTAACTGTAGCTGCAGCCTGCAGTAAAATAAAAGAAAAAACTTAATAAAGGATTGTTCAATTTCAACTTTTTCTTTAACGTATGTCCAATCAAAATAACGCTATAAAGATTTACGATGATGTAGCTACTGAAGATGTTTGATATTTGAGAAGTTTTTGGATTCCGGATACCTAATTGTAATCAGGACTAAAGTGAGTAGATACTTTTCCATAATATTTATCAATGCTCTTTTAACCTTAATTGAGTAATTTCCGTTTATTTGTGTAACTATCGTGTTTTTTTCGATGCAGGTTGTCGACCTGTCTCCCAGGCGACCGGTGATAACATTTGTTTGTCTAGCACCTAATTAGATACACAATTATCATCTTCTCTTAAAAATGATCTGTATGTAAATAGTTGTCTCATTTCACCAACTTGAATGTAAGAATAAGGTTTCTTTCAGATTAATGCTTTCTCTTGCGTAAATCTTCATTTTCTTAATAGAACAAAACTGTGTATGTATTGTGTATACATGTATCAATTTGTCTTTATCTGATGGTTCATTCATTTATTCTACTTTTATAAAAATTTTCGATTTTGCCAGATCGATGTATTGGCTATTTTCTGTAGAATTTTAGTTAAAATGATGGTGCAAGATAACCGTGTTGTTGTGTTTCAAATTACATAATGTAATTAAGCGTGCTTAATTGTGGGAATTTGAGTGAAAATGTCCATCTATGTCGCTATTGTCGCTTGCATAAGGGCGCTTAGACGCTTAATTCGTATAAAAATTCAAGCGAATTCCGTCCTTATGGTAAGCGACATTGTTTATACCAAAATCCTTACAATTAAAGACATTATTATTGTTCGTCTTTACCTTATCTCGGGACCATGGGGTCCCAGACCTTTGGGAGGCATACGATACGTGGGGCCGAAGCCAACAGCGCAGAGGCCTTTTAAGACAAATAATCTAAAAACAAGGGATACACGCGGCGGATACCATCCCCGAACGCACAATGTGATACATCTGGAGATGGTCCCCGCCAGGTGCAAAGACTATTGCAGTGCGACTGTAATGGGAACTAAGGTCTTGGGTTATGGGTGGTATATTGGATGGACTGGATACTGGGTTATGGGAGGAGACTAGCGGACACCTGCCGTACGTTATTATTATTATTAATGTCATAAACTCTGAAGGCCAAACCACGAGCACATGAACGCCACGTAAGCGGTGTGCCTTCTAATATGACATTTACATACGCTACAACGCGCACCCCACGTACATGCGCACGCCACGTACACGCGCACGCGCACGTATTCGGTGCGATTTGGCCTTAATAGTGAGAACTTATTTCGGTAGTTGGCATTGAAATTCTCATTAAAGTCATTATCATTTTATTGAAATTAGTCACGTATCTAATACAAACTATGTGTCGTATGCATTATTATGCAATGCTTACGTGAAATGGTGAGTTGGAATCAAAATTCTGAATTGACAACATATAATTTGATACTGCCCATTGATATATGTAAATAAATACCTAACAAAGTAGTATCCATATATCAGTTAATTAAATGGTAGTGTGACAATAAAGAGTTGCTTTAAAATTATGTTGCTAGTTAACTGTAGTTTTAATATGAGATGATACTTCATATTCTTCGAACCGGAATTATAGCAGTTACCTACGATCCTGATGCTCAGATACTTGTTAGACGAAGTTCATTAACATGTGCAACAAATTAAATCCAAGGACGCCAACTGCGCGTACGCAGGCGAATCGATCGAATGCGATAAAACGACACAGCCACGTATTGTTTATAAAGTGCATTTGTTTTGTAATGCTCAGATAATCGACGAAAACTTGTAAATTTCTAAAGGTGCGTTTAAACCAAAAGAGCATTCGCTGTTCTAGCGCCCGCTCTACGAAATCAACCAATCACTTTTTGTGTAGGTACCGAATTTCGTAGAGTGGGAGGTTAGAACAGCGAATGCTCTTTTAGTTTGAACGCACTTTAAGGTTGCGAGACTTACAAGCGTTGCAACTAGATTTACTAGATAATGATGCCAAATTTCATTCAATTCAAAAAAACAAGTTTCATTCGACAGAAAAAGCAATGAAAATGAAGTAGAGAGAAGGATAAACAGTGCATGGCGAAAATATTGGGCTCAGAAAGAGATACTAAAAGGAGACTATCCCCCAAACCTAAAGAAAATCATAATGGACACGTGCATCTTGCCCAGCCTTACATATGGATGCCAGACATGGACTTTCACCAGCAAAATTAAAAGTAAAATCTCAACATGCCAACATGCGATGGAGAGGAGTATGCTGAAACTTAGAAAGATACAAAAAATCAGATGTGAGGAAATAAGGAGAAGAACTAAAATAATTGATGCGTTAAAACAGGCCCTACAGTTAAAGTGGAGATGGGCTGGCCATTTGTGCAGATATCTGGATGGAAGATGGACTTTAAGAGCAACAGAATGGACAGGTCCAGCAGGGAAAAGAGGCCGAGGAAAGCCCCAAAAACGATGGGCAGATGACTTAGCACAAATTGTTGGCAAGAACTGGATGGAGACCGCAAAGATGAGAGATAAATGGAAGGGTGCTGAGGAGGCTTTTACCCAACAGGGATCAATGCGTTAAAAAAACAAAATAAAAATGAAACTGTAACATAATTTAACCTAAGCATTGAACAAATAAAGCTTAATTATTATTATTATTTATTATGATGCCAAATTTCATTATTAATTGTTTTCAATGACATATTTTGTTACTCTTATGTTAAAATGGCAAAACGGATTTGCATAGAATTTTGCTCACAGTTTAGTTACACTAAGAATAAATCACTAACATAATAGACTTTGTTACCTTTATCAAGATTCGTAAGTAACTATGGCGAACCCTTCGGTATCATCTACATTCTAGTTCTGGTTTTAATTACTATTTAAACTGTTACCGCTAAATACATTGTTGCATTACAACTTCATAACATTGAGACGCAATGCAGAAATTACTAGACTACTATTGCGTAACATTCTAACTGTTTGACTCATCAACCTCATCAACTTGAAAACGGGAATTAAAAGGATATTTTACGTTATAGATAACTATATTAAATGATGGTGGAAAACATACTTGACTCATATCAAATTTAGTGCAAAAAATTATTATTTTCTGTAGTAATTATTGAAAAGTTCAATATTTTTCCATTACGGTGTATTAAAAGTGTTTGATGGGTACATATTTTTTATTGAAAAATTTGTTTTATTTTTTTTAATTTCGTACTCTGAAAACGGTGTCGGCCATGATGTGACGTCATAGGATCTTAAACTAACTTCATGTCGAATCTTATACGAGTGAAATTCGTCATGGACATGTAGGCATGTAGCTTTGCTGTGACATTGACATAATATAAGTGACATGTCAAATGTTTGTTTTCGGTTTGAGTGACGTCACACCACAGATAATCTAAGCATTAACATGGCTAGTATCGTTTTCGCCCGGTAACGAAAGTTTAAATCTTAGGTTATAATTTTGCGGTTTTCTTGGTCGTGAAAAAATATATTTATATTTTTTTCCGTTAATCAGATATTGATTAATAATATAATAGACAAACTTCAAAAATGGGTCAAGTAGTCTATTGCTTATATCAATACTACATTGTATGTATTATTGGTAGTAGATGGTAATAACAGGATTTATTTATCTCTTTAGGCATATCTAATATATCTATCCACTGCGGAGTATTAGGCTTCTTTCTGGTTACGGTTTTGAGCCAGATAATCGCTTCCAATGATTAGTTGTCGCTTGGTTATCAAGCCAGAGCAGTGCTCTACCTATGCTTGGCGAACTTCCTCCTTCCTCCTATCCTGTCAATTTTCTCGTATTCCTCCGTCTTCGTCGTGACCTCCCTCTGGCATTATCCCTCATATGATTTTCATCAGTCTGTATCTGTCTTTTTCGACGTGAAACCATAACCACGGAAACCACGGAGTCGTGGAGACATTTTTCTGTGGCCTGGACCACGAGGTCGTTTCTCATCTAGGCATGTACTTTGTTGGCTGATAGTGATAGGCCTTAACTGCTGTCCTTGGTGATAGTTCTGATCATCACCTTACAATATTTCTACTCCGCTCCACTACACTTGACTTACTAGCCCAGTAGAACGACTTGCTAGTTATTAATGATAGTGATCATGTGACTAGAACATGATTGCATTTCGGTAACTTCACAACCAGACCATTCAGGTTTCCTAATAGCTGCCCCCGTGCCCTTAATTATTGCTTTAATTAGTAATATGCATTCCAGAGTATTATGATCCAATTTTGTATAGCCGCTAACTCTTAGTTGGAAAAGCTGCAAATACTGAACGTAATGCCACGCACAAACATTACTGACATTACTGTCAATATGGGTGTCATGTCAAGTTTGCGCTATAGTCGGTTCACTTCGAAATTGCAAACATTAATAAACTTGGAAAACTGGAAAGTGTAATAGTTTCACCATTAACTATAAATTACTTAACTATCATCATAAAAAGTACAGACTATTATAAATGTGGTTTTATAATTAAGCCGTGTGCTGTGCTGAGAAGCGTTATTATCCATTAGCAGATTAAAGTATGATTCACACTTGATAAATGGATAGTACTTAGTTAAAGGTACCTATTTACTTATAATCTACATATTATAGTCAATTATTTATGCTTGAATGTAATTGAAATATAATATATATAACACGCTCAGATAAAAGTGAGGAAGAGGCAGAATAGCCAATAAAAAATCAAGAATTCCTATCTCAATTTAGGTAAAGTAGGGGGCGTAAGTAAAGCGTTTGTGGTTGCGTTTCTCTATAGTCCTTGTTAGTTAAGTTAAGATTCCTGTTAGTTCAATACATTATGTCGGAAAGCGAAATTGCTGAACCGGACAGAATGTCCGATTTACTTCTTAGCTGGTAGGGACTGTAATTTACTTCATCGTGCAAAGTCTGTACATTATGTAGGTACATGTACATAAAGTGAAAATGTGGACAACCAATAGCAACAAAATAAAAATTAACCCAACAATGTGCTGCGTGTTTGCATGATACTTGTATCTATATCGAATATCTCAACTCTCAAGCAACAAGCGACATCCGGGGGGCGGATATTCTAGTGTACCTAATGTATTACACTTATGTGTATTAACACTTATTTCTTCTAAACGATTATTTTAATCCTTAGAAATATGAACAACTACATATTCTTCTCAAATGCCTTATCAAATGTTGCTCCTTAATCACTTAATGACTTTATTGCCCATAGGGCCGACATTGCTAGTAGAATACCTGAGTAAGTAATACTGATTAATTCAGAAGTCGCTGGCACTTATTGAGAGTCGCTTGAGCGTAGCACTTCTTTATTTGTCTGGATTGCATCGGCTGTACAATATAAATCGACTTGATAGTGAAGTACTGCTACAATAAGGCTTTAATGGCTGTTTTCCAACCGGCGACGCGGTTGGAGATTCGATTGTTAACGCGATACCTGTGAGGTTGAACATTAATCTGCGGGCCAGGCTTCGCTTTTCATACAAGGTCTTACTGTAACTGGTTTTTTCGCGAAGTATATTGCTAATATTTCAGTACTGAGGTCGGGTAGCGTACTTTTTATTTATTCACTATTTAATATGGTTATATGCTTGGAAAGAGCTTTCACAGTAGAGACATTGGTAATCCTTTCTGTTTATTGTCCTAATAAGAGATATTAAGGACATCATTACATTATTTATATTCTAGGTACACATTTAATAATCAACAAATCCCACAGTCCACAATATGTGTACTTATATACGCTCTTGATTATTATGTTACATGTTACCGAATGATATAGGTCATTATTACATTATTTATTTAAAAATAACAGACAAAAAAGTGTTTTCGACAAAATTCTAAAATGGTCAAAATGATATATTGCGAATTTGGGATTAATCTTCCATCCTTGACCTCTGGTATAGAGCTGTGACGCGTGTGACGCAAATAGACACCTACACGAGCATGCTCGAATTAATTTTTGACCCGTTGTTATTTATTATTTACTGTCCAAAAATAACATATTCAAGTTTTTCACTTAGCTAATATTTAATCGGCCTCAGTAGCCTAGTTGGTATAGTGACCCTGCTTACAAGCTGGAGGTTCTGAGTTCGAACCCTGGCGATCGAGGGCATTCTTTGTGTATTTAATTTATTTATCACAAATATTTGTTCCTTGGTCGTGGCCGTTTATGTATTTAAGTATCTATATGTATCTATCTATTATATATATCGTCGCTTGGTACCCAGTACCCACATCACAAGCCTTAATTGAGATTACCGTGGGACTAGGTCGATTTGCGTAAGATGTCCCAAGGTATTTAATTGTTGCAGTTTTATGGTTAACCATGATTCACGGTGTCATTACTTATGTATCAAATTTTAAAGTTTCATTTCAAGGAACAGATAAAGGGACACAAACGTCACAGCCAGACTATGCCTGGGTTTCCCTGAGACATTGACGTCACCATTGCATTCGATAACCTATTTGTTACAATATTCTTTTTACTTCTTGTTTAATGACTCACACGAATGTAGAGTATGCAGTTTACCTTAATTGCAAATTATTAAGGGCGAGAATCGCATAATCCTGCACAAGGTTGCCGACGCCTGTCGCAGAATAATGGAACGTCATTTACAGACACACTATAAGTAGTATATTGATTCAAAAAATAATTTGATACCTATGGGTTATCATGTGCGATATAGTTTGGACATGGTTAGATTGGTTAGTAGTTATAATTGTTATAAGCTTTGTCATCATTAAGAATACCTAGATCTAGGTATTCTACATTCTCAAGCATCTTTGGATTAAGTAACCGCTTACTTACCTTGACACAACGAAGGACTCTTGCCACTAAATTATTTGGCGACTACTGAGGGCATAACCCTATATCTTCGCTCTTACAAGAAGCTCATATTAGGTATAACGGAGACAGCAAGCTCATAATCGCCAGATAGTTTTACGGTGAGAGTCCTTCGCTTGCCAAATGAGGAGTCTAACCTCCAGGGACTCGTGCAAGTGCAAGGTCTTCGCTCCACTCGACAGCAATCGCTTTACTTAGTCGTAATTGAGATGAATGGCAGCCGTGCCCGTTCGAGGAAAATACGTCACGCTGCGGTTTTAGCGTAATTATTTCCAATTAAATTTATATAATGTCTGTTTACTTGAGCCGTGGTTGGGTCAGTTTGAGCCGCGGCGTGACGCGATCAAGTCGCTCGTGAAGTTCTGGAGTCCATGGTGTTGTGAATGAGTGAGGACGTGAATACTGAGCAGTGTAAGTGGTAGCTTAAGCCGGCGAGGATTGCTTGGAAAGGTTACATTGCGATAAACAGGCCTTCGTAAATTTCGAGGGTTTATCTCTGTCAGTCCAACGAAGGCGTCATTAGAGTGACGGGGGCAAAATCCTCGATATTTGCGGATTCCGAAACACACGGTAGGGCCGTAGAGCAGAGCTGTTCGGAGAGAGATTAATTATAGGTTTCGGTGTTCAAAAAAGTTAAACTACGTAGGTTGCCCTGAAGGTTTCGGGAATCGGAAAAAATACGCATTTTAATGAAATAAAAGCACTTTTATTGATTTTCAAAGTATTCTCCTTTGTGTTTAATACACTTTTTCATTCTCTGAAACCAGTTTTTAAAACAGTTATTGAAGTCTGAAGTGGGGGTTGACAAAATGGCCATTTTATAAGCGTCGACTGCTTCTTCCGCGGTCTGAAAACGCTGACCACGCAACCGATTCTTTATTTTCGGGAAAGTAAAAAAATCGTTGGGACTTAGGTCGGGGCTGTACGGAGGATGGTCCAGTAATTCGACGTTTTCGCCCTTCAGATAGTCGTCTGTTTTCTGAGCGGTGTGAGGGCTGGCATTATCATGGTGTAGTATAATACGGCGGTTAGGGTTAGTTTTTCGCAGTTCAGCAAAAACAATCGGTAAACAAACGCCTATATACCAATCGGCATTGACAGTTCTTCGATCTTCAAGAGCGATAGTCGCCACGTGACCCGATTTGGAGACAAACGTGGCTACCATTTTTTTGATCGTGCTGCGAGAACGAACAACTTTTGTCGGCTTCGGTTCGTCTTCGTAAACCCAAACTCGAGATTGGTTTTTCGATTCAGGCTCATATGCGTAAATCCATGATTCGTCACCTGACACAATACTAAAAACGGCATTTGAGCTTCCTCCATTAAATCTTTTTAAAGTTTTGCGGCACCAATTGACACGTACCGTTTTCTGGTCGTCAGATAACAAGTGAGGAATCCACCGGGAAAATAACTTCCGCACGCCCAACTCTTGTTGTAAAATAACTTGTACCTGACTCATTCCAATGCCTAAAGTCTCCTGAATCTCCCGATATGTAACATGCCTATCTTCCTTTATCAGTTGGCGAACAACATCGATGTTTTGATCGGTAACGGCCGTTTTCGGTCGACCCTCACGTACGTCATCCGCAAGAGACACACGGCCACGTTGGAATTTCGAATACCACCTGTATATGGTCGTCTTTGAAGGTGCTTCACTACTAAAAGCAATAGTTAATCGGTCTCCACATTGTTGTTGTGTTAATCCACTTTTAAAGTCATAATAAATCATTGCTCTAAAACTTTCGCGGGACAGCTCCATTTTCACCAGCGACTCAACGACTTTAAAAAACAATTGAAAATCGGACATTGTTTTTTTTTTCTAAGTGGCCAGTGTTTTCGAATAATGAGACTATGCTTGTAAGAAAGAGGTATAACACATGTCAAATATACGTTCCTAAGTATTAAATTCCCGAAATTTTCAGGGCATCCTACGTATTTACTTTAAAGTAATTTTGATATTTTACTTGGGCCCGTTTATTAAGGTTTGATAATATAGCTTAGTGAAGGCGGTATTGGACTTACTGGCAGTGGCAACGTTGGTAAGTTAAGTTTACTTCAACTGTTAATAGAAAACCTGTTGGTTTAGGTACTTTATTGTCTGTGATCACAAAATTTTAAATATCCTGTTTGTGTGTAAAGCAAACATTAACATTAAACCCTAAAATACATGAGCCTTCCATACAATTTTTACCGACAATATCAGAGGTATTCTTCATAGGTACAATCAAATTGCAAAATGAGATGTATATATAAATGCTCAAAAATATATCTCAGTACACTTTAATTCTGCGTAATAAGAACGTAATATATTTATAAGAGGATTATTTCGATACATATTTTTGCACTTGACTGTACACAACGTAGGTATTAGGTACCATAATAGAAATTTAGTTTAGTGTGATCCGGCTACGTTAATAAATTAAGTTTCTCATCAACATCATTATCTAATGCTTCCGTGAAAATAACCGTTAGTAAAAGTAAAATTCTCATTAAGGTGGACTTTTTAAATTGCAAAAGGTGCTCATTGAACTTCTCCCTTCCCTTCCTTCCTTCATCGACAGCTTTTATAAAATAAATGCCTAAGATCAATCTAGGCTAGGAAGCTTATGTCCAGTTGTGTTTGTCTGTAACCTGATTCCGTGAACAATAGGTAAAGGACGCGAATCTAACGTTTACTACTTTACTGCCATCTAGTTAAACAAGTATAATGGCACCAATTAAAACGTTATAAACAAACAAGACAGTGTCGTGCGCGAGCCTGAATCATCGCCGCAATGATACGTCAGTGAGGTTAGAGTCGGCTGCCATGGTTCCACATTGTTAACTAACCAATCGTAAATCACTGAATTTAAACTTTCGTGACACAAAACTAGGGACTATTATAACTATAATTAAACGGTTAAAATCACATGTATTTAGCCACTATACGCGACATTTTCGCGAGTCGTGAATGTGGGCTCAGACCTAGGCTCTCCGAAACATGTCGCGCGTAGTGACTATACACGTGACTTAACCATTTAATTATAGTTATAATCGTAAATCATATTGCCCGTACCTGTGTTTCAGAATCCACAAGTTGTCATTAGTAATCTAATCATTACAACTTATGAGGCGTATATTAGCTAATTTATGTCTTGTCCCATTCCACCAAACCAAACGAATTTAATAAATAAGGATAAACAAAAAATGTGCTGATATTGGTTCAATGGACGTTTATGAATGTCTACCTATTAAACCAGGCACAATAATAAGACAAAACAGTTACACTTTACAGTCACAATTATAAATCATCATCACAGAGTTGTATCTGTAACTCTGTAATGAAAGAGAGAATACTGGAGAGTTCTGGAGGCTTGCACGGTTTCAATAACCCAACTTTCATAGTGTCGAAAATGTGGAGAACGTAGTAAAACAGTGATAGACATTTCACAACACATAATTTTAGCAAATCCTACCTGTTCTTTTGCTACCCACACAAATAAATAAAAATTACTTGTAGTTAAATATATTTAGCTCTTATTTTTAATTTCATGCTAATAAAGGTGTTATTGAAAATTACTAAGAATGAAATTGAATAAAACGAAACAACTGTCATACAAAAGAACGTAAAGTTCAGAAACCCCACGTTGTAAACAAGCAAAGAATGGAGATTGCCGTGTTTGTTTGATACTTCAGCAACAACAGGGAAACTTTGTTTATAAATGATCATGTAATAAATATAAAATGTACCTATATAAATATTTCTACTCTTGTGTTTACTCGCTCCCTTGATCTACCCGACTCTCAGAGAAGGATGGTTAATGATTTGAAATTAACGATTGGAACGAAAAAGACAAAACTCGTGTAGTTGTCTTTTTCGTTCCATCTCATATATCTTTACGGACGGTAGATAAATACGGACAACTATAGTCTAGCAAAGTAACTTGTTAGTAGAAAATCGCCGCAATTTTAAAAAAAGGCTCAATTTCGTTGCCGCCCATGGACAATTTGAATATCGCGCTGTTTTTTACTGACAAATTAGTTTGGAAGATAGTTTGAATAGTCGTTTAAAATCAATATATTTCTTCTTTGCCATTTCAGTCCTAATAGAATGGTCATGGTCATAATTTATGTAATCAGCTGGTTTCTTTCAAGTTGTCGATTTCTTTAGTAACACTTTTTCTGAGTTACAGAATAAGTGCCTACTTATCAGATTTTTGTAGCATTTAGAACTCTTTTATTATCCAAGGTTAGGTTTACATACCTACATTGCTTGCGGATACGAAAGTTATAACATTCCAATTGTTTCATAATACTGCTATCTTTCGTTGTTTGGGCTCGTTGTTATCAGTCACGCGATTGTTTTCATACCTACGTCTTATTATGATATTTGCCCACCTATTAAAATAACTAATTGACGGTAGACAATATACTTCTCATTATGTTATAAAAACTTCTACTTCAGGATATAAAATTAACATAAGATTTTAAGGAACGTTAATGATTTTTGGCAAAATTTTAACATTATCGGCGGATTAGCAGTAATATATGACTGCAATCGCCAGGGCGCCTGCCAAGCGTGGCGATTACGGGAAAACCCTTCTACGGGAACTTGGGGGAGACATAATTATGTCCAGCAGTGGACGTCCATTTGGTGACAATGATAACGATGTAGACTTGCATTTATTAATTTAGGTAATTTAGGCACAAAACGCGAACTCAATGCCAAGAGGCATTCTCTACCAGTCAACATTAAGGCAAGGTAGAGGAGTTGTTAATAGATACACGTGTTCGTTGCATATTTGGTCAGCCTCCGTAGCTTAGTTGGTAGTGACTGCCTAAGAAGCTGAAGGTTCCGGGTTCGAATCCCGGCGAGGGCAATATTTGTGTATTTATTTATCACAAATATTTGTTTCTTGGTTAGGGCTGTCTATGTATTTAAGTATCTATAGGTATGTATCTATCTATTATATATATCGTCGATTGGTACATCACAAGCCTTAATTGAGCTTACCGTGGGACTAAATCGATTTGTGTAAGTTGTCCCAAGATATTTATTTATTTACGTTATATATAAGTACATGGTCCGCTTCAGCATCAACTCACAAGAGCCTTTCGTCAACAACTCACATTCAATTAAACAGTAGACAGGCTGTAGGTACCATCGCCCATACTGTTAGCTGTCCATCGGTAGACCTTATGCCTTTGGTAATAACGTCCACTGATGATAATAAGGCACACCAGTTAAGAGTGTTGCTGGTTGTACAGACAAACGGCAGTAAAGTGATAAATAGTCACAGGAAGTAGGCAATGTCAGTAATTTTATACGACTGTTAATATATTGTAAAGTAAATAATAGGCTAAGCTTTGTGGACTTTGCCTGGGTTTCCCGTTTACCTACTAGGTAATGAGTGTAATGACCAACGGCCTAGTCATGTGGGGCAATGGTACGCAGTGGGTATTAAGAGTGCCCAATCACATATTTTATTATTGTATTCGAGTTCCCAATTATACCTTTTGCGAAATAAGCGATGTTGTAAAGTAACTGATACTTTGAATTTGATTAACTTATACAGTTAAGTTTACTCAGCATGGCCGTCCCCAGTAGGTACCCTGTTCACTCCTGCTCATGGCCCAGGAATCACCATCAGTATAATGTGTAATTAATTTGTAATTTTGATACTTATAACTTTGATATTTAATTGTTATTTTTAGGCTGGCAATATAAAGTTCTTGAACAGAAAAGTGCCACTTTGTTCCCTCTTAGCAGGGAAGAAAAGATCCGTATTCAAATAGGTGATGTGAAAAAGTTTTTTCACGCATCCATACGATGAATTTATTTCTGGTAGATATTTCAGTTCATTCCATTTACGAATGTAATCCTAAAAACTAAGCGGATTCGTTACCCCCAAATCCATTTTCATGTGCGAGTATGAATAATACATACCAAGGGGATAGGTGGTCAATAGTATTTACATATGCAAATTGCTTGGATGCTCGTGCAAAAAACTGGGATTGTGCAAAACCACAGAAGCAAGGCAAAACACAGTGACCATTTTTTCGATGAATACTTACCTACCTTACTTACCTCGATGGTATCCTTAATATTTCTGCTTACAAAGCTGGAAGTCCCGAGTTGTAATCCTGGAAAGGGAATTTCTTTGTGTACCTATTTGTCACAAAAATATTTTTGTTCCTCAGTCATGGTTCTTTAGTTCAGTCTTCTATGTGTTTTCATTCAATGTTCCTCGTTATGTCGGTCAGTTTCTTTCTCATGTTCTGATGTCAACCTAGCATCTTATTCTAGTTACATTGGAATTTGAAATTTCAAGTAAGTACTTACCGTATAAAAAATAGCATAGATGCGAGATCGCTATATGGAGCTTCCTTATATCGGCACCGGTTGGTCTGCTCCTCGTTTACGCGTCTAGAATCATAATTAGTTATCTACAATACTTGCAATTCTTGAGGTGAATTCCTTGAATTAAAGCGATTTTTATAAGCGTTTTATTTGCAATAATTATTGTCCTCCACTAGGTACCTACTTTGCACCGGTTCCGAGTGTTCAATTCGTTTCTATAGACAGTTCAATTCGTTTCTTCATCGCTCGCTTATTGTACACTTGTAGTCTTAAAAAGGTTCTGTATAAGTTAGTGGGTAGCGGGTATCGTGTGAGGTCTTTGATTTTCTTCTTCGGCGTTATACTTTTGGCAGAGTGCTCGTGGTTTCGGTAACGTCACTAGCGAGCTTTACCACTTGGCGTTATACCTTTTGCCTTCTAGTGTGTTTTTTTGGTCAATCCACCTCATGGAGTTTTCAGCCCTTCGATGACGTTTGTTTTCTGTTTGTTGGACATGTCAACTTTCCGCACAATGAATTCTTTTTTTTTAAGTTTCTTAAGTCGATACCGAATTTCTATAATTTGTAACATTATTTTATTTAATCAATCCAGAACTACCTATCCTCCTACTTATTTTCCAGTTATTATTGTAGTTAGAATAATAGTTAAAAGTTCATGCGATATATTTATGTAATATACAGGTAACTGCCCTGTCTATCGACTGGCGCTATACTACTGCAATTTATTTCGTTCTTGCCCGATTGTAAGAAGTAATAGTAACATATTTGTACATAGTTACTAAAGTACTCAATTTTCTCTATAAAACAGCTCCTTGCTTAGGAATGTAATGTAGCTATCAACATCGACTTCACAGTTATTATATAACCAAACGAATGATACTGCTACAAAGTTAAACCTTATGGCCTTGAAAATAAGAGTTGCAGTTGCATTGAACTTGCACGGGTTTTCCTTGAAGGTAAAGTAGCGCGTCACACTGAGCCACCCTTCGCTGAAGCAGTCGATTTAATGCAATTAACTTAATGATAATGATGAATCATTAGGGCTATTAGGAGTTGAAACAAAAGTGCAATAAGGCTTGATAACGAAGTTAACGTATTTTCCGGATTAATGAAATCTACCGCACAACACATAACCTGAATGCGTATTTTGACTTGGTTAGTTAACACTATCCCGGGGAAATATTAAATTTCCGAGTTAAATGGCATACTTTCCCTGGCCTAACTATCTAAAAAACCTCATTTCATGAATAGATATAGTTGGCTATGGTTTCTTTAAGAATCTACCGTGATCGTAGCGTAGAGATGAGGGTCGATATGCTACATCGATACTCTAAAACCAAACTACGAGTAAATTTCGGTAAGTAGGTACTT